>JAJPUD010022094.1:0-21992 GCA_023553655.1 Myrmecobius fasciatus | reverse complement strand
AGAGAAGGAAAGGCAAGGGAAAGGAAGAGAAGGAAAGGGAAGGGAAAAGAAGAGCAGGAAAGGGAAGGGAAAGGAAGAGAAGGAAAGGGAAGGGAAAGGAAGAGAAGGAGAGGGAAGGGAAAGGAAGGCTCTTCAAGATTGAGCACAGTGGGACACTCATGGTTACAGATATGACCTGGATGAAAACCCAGCTAAGGATACTGAGAAGGAGTGATCTTGGTGAGATGTTGGAGGTGAGGTACTATCCTTTTCTCTTCTTTGTATGTGTGTCTTAGCACTGTTCCTGACATTTAATGAAGAGCTTATTAAGGAAGTATAAAAAGATTTCCCTGGGGCTCTAGGAATAACTGTGTTATCTTTTTGGGAAAACTAATTGTGGTTTTAGTGGGGAAGGAGGATGCATGGATGAAACCCATTTTGTGGAGAAATTCTGGTAAACATTAGTCCTATCACACAGGATTTGTAAATGAAATGAAAACAGTATCTCGTTAAATTTCACATCGGGTGTTTACAAATTCACTGCCAACAATTTTCAAATTGGGAAAAGAAAAGGAAATGGCCCCTGGGGTCATGTGTTTCATTATTCTGTTAATATGGCAAAACAGCTGCTAAAAGAGTGAGGTTTTCTAGGAAGTGCCCACCCCTAGACCTGGGTTTTATAGCATTTTTCTCTTTCTGCCCTTTGATCATACTATAGTGCTGTCTGTGGTCCTGACAGATGACCAGAGGCCACTTGTAGAGCTTTCCATTGTCTTTGGCCATGAAGTGATGGCTCTGTTTATTTCACGTAAACTCAGTTATTGGGCAAATCCTTGAAAACTCACTGCAGCAAAGCTAAAACTGGGAGAAGAAATTCTCACACGGGAGAGAGATTAGCATGAAGACGGGACGCCAGAATTTTCCATTCAGTCCAATTAGTACCTGTTGAAGCTCATGAGGTGAGATTGGGTAGTTTTGCAAATTACTTTTCTTTTAACATATGAAAAAGAAACTTAGTTCCACACTTTGAATCTTAGAACTTCTAGAGATAAGGTCCCAGAAGAGGCAGCAGAATGAAATGAATATACTGCTCAATATTGAGTTGGGAACATCTAGGTTCAAATCCTTCCTCTGCCACTTTCTAGCTGAGAGTCCCCGTTGGACTCCCCTTCCAAAAGCTCCCTTAATATCTGATTTTGCAAACTCCGAAGCTCATTTTTTACACTATCCCTGGCCTTGCCTCATGCAACACTGGTAAAGTTGGATCCCAATTTCCTTCAGAGCCCAGCCCAGCCCTTTTCTTGTGTGTGTTTCCTCCAAGTTTTACTTTGGGGGCTGCCTTAACGCTTTGCCCGGTGCATGGTCTCTGGGCTTGGTCTCTTTGGGGCTTGGAACCTCTCCCTCCCCCCGCCCCGTTTGGTAAGCCGCCGAGACCGCTGCCTTTCTGTCATCCAACTAGACATGGCCATTGTCTCCTCAGCTTCTCGGGCCCGGAGTGACCTGGGAGACAGTCTTTGCACACCGGTGTGGGAGATAAGTGTCCCCGCACCCCTCCAGCAGCTTCCCCAGCTCCTCGCCCCTTCTCCTTCTCCTCCCCCACCCTCTCTTTAGCCCCCTCCCCTCGCCTAACAGAAAAGGAACACGTGGGTCCCGTCCGGCTGCGGAGAGCAAGAACACTCGGGGGTGGGGCCGAAACGGACAAAGACTGGGGAGCACCGGGACAGATCTAAGGTGTCTGAGCCTGGCTGGCTGGAAGACCTACCCAGAGGCGAGTGGGTGGGGCAGGGCAAAGGAGACTTCTGCACCTGTCCAGCGCCAGATGTGGAGGGGAGGGGCGGGAGCCTCTCTTTTCTTCCTCCTCCCCCCCTACCTCCATTATTAACCCCGAGATCCTTAAGCTCTTCTGAGACGTGGGTGCTGTTTGCCGATTCTTACATGGCGGTCTCCCAGTACCCCTCCCTCCCCCTCCCTCTCCCCTCTCGGAGAGCCACGCCATGTGACAAAGCGTATTTTTGGTTTTAGGGACACTAAAACACTGAGCAGAGAAGAGACTTGGGCTTTGCTCTCTTTGGAAACCCATCTAGCCTCTGAACCCTCCGACAACAAGGTGCTTGTGGCTGGAGACGGTCTCTGACAATATTCCTCTGATGTGCTAGAAGCAAAGGGTAAACTAGAAGTGGAAGGCACCCACTGGGCGCCCCCTGAAAGAGAACCCCAAACCCCAAGTCCCAGCAGGCTGTAGCCCAATTCCAGAACTCTCAGGTCACAGCAAATACTCCCAGCACCAAAAGGAAGCAGGCAAATCCAATAGAGCCCCAGGCAGGATCACCCGAGATAGCAGCCACTACACTTCCAGGAGTGGAAGGCTTCCAAAATGGCTTTGGGATCTCCACCAAGAAGCACCTATCCAGCCAGACAGTGTAAGCCTCCCCCCCCACCCCCAGATGGACAGAACTGGAACACAGTGGAGAGCTCATGAAATTCAGGACTTCCGAGCATCCCTGGTGAAAAGACCCCAGCTGAAGAGCAAATCTGACTTTCACCTACAGGACTCAAGAGAAGCACCAAAAGGTAAACAGGAAGGAGAAATCCGAAGGGACTCAGGAGGTGACCCTGTCTGGGCACCTTTCTGTAAGAGAACCTGATTTCTGTATCTTTTAGGGTTTGAGCTCTATTAGACAAGTTCAAAGGATTTTACCTAGAAGGAGGGTGTGGGAGGTGGTCCCCATCATGAATTCTTGATGTGGCGTACTTTACATTTGGTGGTCTTCTCTTTAGACAGAAGTGGGGGGGCTACCACCCCGAAATAGTCTGTCATTTTGGATATGGCTGGATTGTAGATTGGTTCTGAATAACTCATTTCCTTTGTTACCACTGACAGTTCCATGGGGGGGGAGGGTGGATATCAGCAAATGATTGATGCAGAAACCTCTCCTTTTGTTTTAACAACAACCAAAAAAAAAAAAAAGATTTAAAAAAAAAGGGGGGGGAAGTAGCAGTATGGTTTAATGGTCAGAATGACAGACTTGGAGTCTGAAGAAATATAGAGGTTGAAACTCTACCTCTGGCATTAGCTGTGCTGTGCTGCCATGGGTACATCATCTAAGTTTTGGGAGTCTTGGATTGCTCACCGATAAAATTGGGATAACTACCTCCTAGGGGATTAAGGTCACTCGTGGCTAGCGTGGATTGTAGAGATACCCTCCCTTGCCTCACTCCCACTGGCATACCGGGTGCCCAGAGGATGACTGCCCCATCTCTGCTTTGGCTTCTAGAAAAAATCCCGAGGGATTGGGGCAGCCATCCTACTCACGAGCCCCCAATAGTGTGGTTCCACAGTTGATGTCAATTAGTCCACATGGATGAATTGTGGGTATTTATTCAGTAACAGAGCTGGAACCAGATAATTTCCCCTCCCCCAAGTCAGTGACACAGTCTCTCTCCAGGATATATATACACAGTCCAGGGGAAAGCTGACTCCAGCATAGGAAACACCTGGGGCAAAGGAGTAACTCCCTCCTCTTGGCCGTCCTATTTATGATGTGGCTTTTCTGCCGAGTTCTTGGATGAGCCTTGAATCTGTCTTTCTTCCTTGGGTCCCATCTTTCTTTGGCCCCTGATCCAGCCACTCAGAGCTGGTCACCATGTATGGTGCTAGGATGTTGAATGACAGGTCCACAAACCCTCAATTCCTCCGACTTTCTATAAGATCCTTCTCTGCTAGATGCTCACCTCCCCTCATCTTGACCAGACTAGTCTTCTGGTCTTATACACCTCCCCCCCAGGGTAAAACCAAGGTCCCTCAAGCAAGCTGGGCTGACTTCCTAACACAGAAGAGGATGTGCCAGAGATGTACTGGCCTTCCTCACATCTGAGTCACATTTCAGTTCCAATGACCTGTCAAAGGTAACCAGAATGAGTGACTGGCGACTCAGGCCACCTCCACCTTTATACACAGAGCACAATTGGCAAGCTTAAAGTGACCATTCCTTTTTTGAAGAGGCCCATGGGTTATGTCTCGATTTAGTGTGAATTGGATTCAAGTGAGGCAGAGTTACACAAAGTGGTCTGTCTCTCTCCTTCAGTCATTGGAATTTAGCGTCGGGACAAAAGTCAGGATACCTACCAATGGCCCGGGATACGGGGGATGACCTTGGGGTCTTCCATACCTGACCGAGCTCCAAGTGCTCCACAGCGCCTGCTTCGGTTGCATTTGTGGCAGTTGGAACAAATTATTTTCTTTTGCCCTTTCCACAAGGTTTGGGGTAGGCATCCCAAAACTCACTGCTGGTTTTGGGAACCTGTTGGTTACTCTCAACCTGGTTTAGCAGCCCTTCTGCTACAGCTCCTTGAAGCCACCAGTGAGAATTGGCTGTTGGGTAGACACCAAAGGTGGAGGAGCACCACGGGGGAAAAAGCTCAGCAAGCTTTCACCCCATACAGCCCAAGCTCTTGGGAGGGGGAGGAAGGACCCAGAGAAGGGTGGTGGTGAGCACTAGTGGGTGGGCTGTCACCTGCCAGGAAAAATCACTTCAAAGCCCTTTGGAGCTAAAGAGCAGCCTCACCCAGTGGGGGAAGCGTGATCTATTCCCTTACCTTCCCAAGGCAACTGATCTAAAATAAAAATGTGAAATCATGCAATTAACTAATATACAATTTTTAATCCTAAATTTCTAATTAATTACCCAAAATCCTACTCAAGAATTTTCAGAAGTTTAAAGATGGAGATTAGAATTTCATACCTAGAACCAAGTTCCCCCTCCTCCCCCAAATCTGGGAAGTTTACAAATTAGGGGAAGGGACTCCAGAGCAGGGGCTGAGTCTGCTTTCCCTACTTGTCTAACCCCACATTAGAGTTGCTCTGGCTTTTTCCTCAATGCAATAATTATCAATTTCAGATGTCAATATTATGACAATAACACCAAATAACTTAATTAGCAACTTCATCTTTTTTTTTTCCTGAGGCAATTGAGGTTGTGACTTGCCCAGGGTCACACAGCTAGGGAATGTTAAGTGTCTGAGACCAGACTTGAACTCAGGTCCTCCTGACTTCAGGGCTGGTGCTCTATCCACTGTACCACCTAGCTGCCCCCAACTTCATCTTTTCATAATCAATAGCCAAATAGATATAACATAATCTATCACCAATAATGGAATCTCATAATTTACAGTCAAGTTTCTAATTTTAACACACACCAATTGAAAATTACTTTAAAAATCAATACTTGAGCTTGTGAGATTCTAACTGGATGGTCCATTCAAACTCAATTATCTTGTAGTTGTGTCCAGATTCACACAAGTCAGGAAAGGGTCCAGTGCCCATTTCCACCTTAAGAATTCAGGCCTTTTCCCCTTGAACTTGTCACCAGCACAGCTCCAAAAACCTGACTCCAATTAATTTTGCGCTTTTGTTCTTTTTTTTCTTATCAATTGCTTTTACAATCTTTCTTGTCCCTTGTTTTTTTTATCACCTTTTTAAACTTTCTATAAAATTTTATAAACTCTACTCTTTAAATATATTTTTGTTAAAGGGAGAAAACAAGACAAACCTTAAGGTTCAGAACATAGGTGATATCTAAATAACTTGAGACCAAATTTCACAAAACTTACGTCATTTGTCCAGCAGAGCTGACAAAATTTTAAAGCATCGCTCATTTGTACAATTTTTACAGAATTGCTTAATATCCAATTTAGAAAGGAACATAGCACCTTAGATATATTTCATCTCATTAGGAGATACAAACATGTGACCTCTTTAGGTAAGTTACCAGAGAACTTTGTTTTAATAACCATTTTTTAAAAATTCAGATCAAATACAGATTTAAACTTCTCACAGCCATACCACAATATTAATGCACACATATTTCTAAAATCTTATTCCCAAATACTTCAGTAATTCTATCTTATACAATTTAAATTTAGACACACAAAACTTTAGGTCACATTTTGGAAGAAAACTCTTCTATCCCCTCAAACTCCTCTCTTTCAGACTCTCAAATCTTTGAAATGGCACTAAACTGTTTGAGATCTGAGATGGAGACCCAGGCTGCTGGGAGCAAAATGGCAGTGACTGCTATCTCCCTTCTAGATTGTATCCTCTTCCCTATGTATGTGGACCGAGGCATAGGGAAGGGGGAAAGATTTTAATGTGTAAAGTGGATTTCCCTACATTTCCCCAAGCCACATGGAGATAGAGCACACTCTTTTACAGAATCCAGAGTCCCCAGAAAAGTTTGGGGACTGTGGGGGCGGGGCCAGAGGACGAAGGCACCCATCTAGAGAAACTGAAGCTGCCTCCAGAGCATGGGGTAGAGATTTTTGGGGAGCCTACTGTTCTTTGGAGAGGCTGCACACGAATTGACCCTGGCCATTTCTCAGTCCCCTGTAGGGAGAGAAGCTCGAAAACTTAAGAAAAATTCAGGTTGGTTTGTATCAAGATGGCTGACGGGCAAACAGACTTATGGAGATAAACAAGCGCTTTTAAATCCCCAAATGGCCGGTTCTTTTCCTTTGTAACTCAACTAATTCAGAGAAACGGAGAAGACAACCTCCCCCCCCCCCCCACACACACACTCACACACTGCAAAAGGCTTTATATTCCTTTTTTTCTGTCTAGTACAAAGTTGTTCCCTCCCTACTTCCTGGAGAAGAACCTCTTCTCGTCTGGAACCCCACTTCTTTCTTTGCTAGATTTTATTGTAAATTTCTCTTCTGCAGACCCTTCCCACATCCCAGTAGGGAGATCTCCGCAAGCCAGAGATTCCAGATCCCTGATATTTACTCAGCTTTAGATTTCCCGACATCCCCTCTCTTCCGAGACTAGAGGAGACATAGATCCCAGCAGGGGTTCCCACTGCTTGGTGCATTAATTCCCCATCTTACTAACCTGTCTGACACCTCAGACCCCAAAGGATGGTCCCAGCCACCCAAGGCAATACCAGGTAGTTCATGTTTTTACCTCTGGTCTGTGCACAGAGTTTCCTGGCGGCTGCAGAACCTAGTCTGGTCCCCTTCCTGATTCCTGGATCCATCAATGGCCTGACTGGATCCCAGATGAGTCCCCATTTGCAGAAACAAAAGATCTGACCAAGAACTCCACTGACTCCCTGATGAATGCAAGAAAGATTTATTTTACATTCTTGCTAGAATGGCTGCCTAGGTGAGTGGACACCCCTTGGAAACTCCAAAGGCAGCATTTTATTTCCTATCCGGAAGCACAAGTCCCTTCCCCGATTCCCCATTAGTTGGGTGTCAGAAGTTACAGGACATCAATCTCCAGCCCTCATTACATAGCCAGTCCCTGCCTCCAAGGAGCTTTCATTCTTTTTGGGGAGACAGCCTCTACCCTTGATTATTTTCTGATGATCTTGGGGGCTTCAGTTTTCTAATTTAAATTTTATTACTCCAATTTAATTTTCATAACTGTAGAAAGCAAATAGATGCCCATCCATTTATCACAAGGTCATAGGAAGTGAGTTGAGAAACTGGAAGGGTGGGATGTTTGAGGGAGTATCAGAATGTACTCGGGTGTCCTCTAGTAAAAGGGCAGGAGTTGGGAAGGAGAGAGACTAGGAGGCACAGGCTGAACTCACTGGGGAAAGAAGGCAAGTGCCCTGGGCATCCATAGACAATGGCCCCCAGAATCTGGATTGGATGTAAGTGTGGACTGAGGGATTCTGAAAGAACCTGGAGAGGTTACTGAGTGATGGAGACAGAGGGACAACCTGGTGGTGACATTGGCAACAAGGAGTTTGCCGACTCTCTGACCTTTGACATGGGTGTGCTGAGGGTACGGGGCTGTCAATGGGTGCTGGGGGCAGCTGGTGCTGGAAAGGTGGCCAGGGAAGTTTTGCCGCCTGCCACCATGTGCTCTGTGGCTCCTTCCAGCTCAGGCACTCGGGGTTCTCAGGCCCCTTACATTAGCCTTTGGATGCCCAGAGGCCTTGAATTCAGGCAGCATTTGGGGAGTTGGCAGTGGCATAGTGGTCCAGAAAGAAGAGAGCAGCCCCTCCTCTCTGAGTCCCTTCTGTCCCTCCCCTCCTCCCAGGAACCTGCCACCAGCTTCCAAGGCACCTCAGTCTCAGCCTTTCACAGTGTCAACCTGCTCCCCACATCCTCCGCCAAGAATGGCTCTCTGAAGAAGGGATGGAGTGTCAAGACTCCCAGAAACAGTATCTGTGACATGGGGAGGAGACCCCTAGAGAAGGATTGGCTTGTTTCCTTGGGTCTTTTCTTCCCCTCCTGGTGTACCTCAACCACATCCTTTACACTAATATGCATAGAGCACCCAACATAATCAGTCAATCGAGAGGGGAAAAGAGAGAGGAAGTGAAGGAGGAAGAGACAGAGACAGATGGAGAGAGAGGATTTTACAGTCTAATGAGGAAGCTATCAGTCCAAGGTGGGGGAGCTTACAGTTTTCTATTAGGGACAAATAGAGGAAACTAGAAACCTAACTAAAATGACAAAGAGTGATAGACTGGAGAAGAAAACAGAATTCTATGATGTGTCATTTACTAGATACACATTTAAAATGTAAAGACACACAAAATAAAACTGAAGAGATGGGAAAAACCTTACTATTCTCTATGTGATTCCAAAAAAGTAGAAATTGTAAAAATGGCAACTGACAGTGCAAAGGAAAATATTGGAAAAGTAGGCTTTATCTTGTTTGTGTTGGTTTTGTTTGTGCAAAATCTTTTTAATTTGATATAATCAAAGTTATTTATTTTTGCATTTCATGATGTTCTCTAGTTCTTCTGTTGTAATAAATTCCTCCCTTCTCCAGAAATCTGATAGGTAAATTATCCCTTGCTCTCCTAATTTGTTTATGGTGTCATCCTTTATGCCCAAATTACGTATCCATTTTTACCTTCTTTTGGTATAGGATGTGAAATATGGATTTATGCCGAGTTTCTAATATATCATTTTCCAGTTTTCCCAGCAATTTTTGTGAAATAGTGAGTTCTTATCACAGAAGTTAGAGTTTGGGAGTTTATCAAATACTAGATTATTATAGGTCTCGATTACTGTGTCATATGTATCTAACCTATTCCACTGATCCACCACTCTACTTCCTAACTAGTATCAAATGGTTTTGATGACTGCTGCTTTATAATATAGTTTTAGGCCTGCTACTGCTAGAACATTGTCCTTTGTATTTTTTTTCATTAATGTCCTTGAGATTCTTGACTTTTTTTTCTTCTAGATAAATTTTGTTATTATGTTTCTAGCTCTATAAAATAATCTTTTGGCAGCTTGATTGGTATGGCACTAAACAAATAGACCAATATAGATAGAATTGTCATTTTTATTACATTAGCTTGGCCTTCCCATGAGCAATTGATATTTTTCCAATTGTTTAGGTCTGACTTTATTTGTGTGAGTAATGTTTTATAATTGTGTTCATATAGTTCTTGAGTTTATCTTGGCATGTAGACACCCAAATATTTTTATCTACAGTTATTTTAAATGGCATTTCAAATGGAAGTACAAAGCTAGGAAAATATTTTTTTAGTTAATGTTTCTGATAAAGGTCTCATTTCCAAAAGATATAAAGAACTGTGTCAAATGTATAAGAATACAGGTCATTCCCCAGTAAATAAATGATCAAAGGATATGAACACACAATTTTCAGATGACGAAATTAAAGCCATCTAAATCATATGAAAAAATGCTCTAAATCACTATGGATTAGAGAAATACAAATTAAAACAACTCTGAGATACCACCTCCTACCTCTCACATTGGCTAAAATGACAGGAAAAGATCATCTAAAATTGGAGGCGATGTGAGAAAATGGGGACACTGACACATTGTTGGTGGAGTTGTGAATTGATTTAACCATTCTGGAGAGCAATTTGCAACTATGCTCAAAAAGTTATCAAACTGTGCATACCTTTTGATCCAGCCAGTGTCTCTACTGAGTCTGTATTTCAAGGAAATCATGAAGAAGGAAAAAAGACCCACATGTGCAAAAATGTTTATAGCAGCCCTTTTTGTAGTAGCAAAGAATTGGAAAATGAGTAGATGCCCATCAATTGGGGAATAGTTGAACAAGTTGTGGGACATAAAGGTAATGAAATATTATTTTTCTTTAAAAAATGATGATCAAGCTGATTTTAGAAAGGCCTGGAAAGATTTACATAAAATAATGCTGACTGAAACATGCAGAGCCAGGAATATATTGTACACAACAGCAAGAATGTGCAGTGACAAGCTGTGAAAGACTTGGTTCTTCTCAGTGGTTCAGTGATCCGAAGCAATCCCAATAAATTTTGGGTGGAAAACACCATCTGCATCTGAAGAGAGAACTATCGAGACTGAATGGAAATCAATATATACCATGTTCCTTTCTTTTTTTCTGTTTTTTTTTCCCCTCTCTCTTGTGGTTTGTCCTTTTTGTTCTGATTTTTCTTTCCAATATGATTTATAAAAAATGTTTATTAAAAAGTTAATAAACATGTATAACCAGAAAAAAAATTAAAAAGAAAAAAAAATTAATGATGAGTGGGACACTCTCAGAAAAACTTGGAAAGACTTCCATGAGCTCGTACAAAGTGAACTATACTTTGTACTAAGAAATAGCAATATTGTAAGATGATCAGTGGTGAATCATTTTGCTATTCTCAGTAGTACAATGATCCAAAACTATTCTGAAAGACTTATGATAAAAAATGGGGCAGCTAGGTGGCGAAGTGGATAGAGCAGCAGCCTTGAAGTCAGGAAGACCTGACTTTAAATCTGGTCTCAGACACTTAACATTCCCTAGCTGTGTGACCCTGGGCAAGTCACTTAACCTCAATTGCCTCAGCAAAAAGCAAAAAAAAAATGCTATCCATACTCAAAAGAACTGAATGTTTCTGAATTCAGATTGAAGCATTCGCTCTCTCTCTCTCTCTCTCCTTCTGTCTGTCTCTCTTTTTCTTCTTTTTTCCCTCCTTCCCTCTCCCTCCCTTTATTTTTTTCTGAGGGGATCAGGAATCTGTTTTCTTTCACAATATGAATTTTATGGAACTGTTTTGCATAGCTTCACATGTACTTTCTCAATAGGGGTGAGGGTGTGGAGGGAAGAAGGGAGAGAATTTGGAACTCAAAAGTTTTAAAAACAAATGTTTAAAAAAGTGTTTTACAAGGAACTAGGGAAAATGAACTAAATAAAAAAAAGAAAATTATTGAAATATTAAAATATATTCCTTTCTTCAAAAAGTAGGCTTTAGAAGAACAACATCAGGATAAATAGGCCACTGAGAGGCATTTGGTTAGAAAGATATAGGTGTCCTGGCTCACCTGATTTGGGTGTGTGAAATACATTGATAGACTAATTCTGAGCTGGAAGGGATGTTTGAATAGAGAATGTCAGAACAGAAGAGGACCTTGGATGTCATTTAGTCCAAGGCATTTTATATTTTTTTCTATTAGCAACCCCTTTTTGCCCAAGACCTCAAGCCATAAAAAAACCACAAAAATCTCACTATAGATAGTTTTTATGGAGAGAGAAAGGTTCTGAAAGGCAAAGCACCTCTAGATGAAGCCCCAAAGAGAGAGATGTGCTGCTACCCATTTCACGAGGTTTATTTGAAAGATTTCATAAAGGACCTTAAAAGAGAGTTAGAAGAAAAATAGGAAAATGACATTATTTCAAGAAGGAATGGAAAAAGCATATAATGCCCTACACAATAAATATGAAAAAAAAAAAACAATTCACTGAAAAAAAAATTAGTGAATTGGAAAAAAAAATTCAATGAACAAGACAATTCAATTGGCCAGTTACAAAAGGAGCTAAAAAAGGTAACTAAAGAAAATAATATACTCAAAATTAGACTTGAACAAATGGAATTGAATGACTCAATAAGACTTTAAGAATCAAACAAAAACAAAAAAATGAAAAAATAGAAGAAAATATGAAATATCTCCCAGGAAAAACAACTGACCTAGAAAATTAGATCTAGGGGAGACAATCTAAGGATTATTGGGCTTCCTGAAAGCCATGGTGAAAAAAGAGTATAGACAACATCTTTCAGGAAATCATAAAAGAAAATTGCTCTGATATTTTAGAATCAGAAGATAAAATAGCCATCAAAAGAATCCACCTATCACCTGAAAGAGACCCCAAAATTAAATCCCCAAAGAATATCATGGCTAAATGTCAGAACTATAGCACCAAAGAAAAGATATTGCAAGCAGCCAGAAACAATTTAAATAACAAGGAGCCAAATTTAGGATTAGCCAGGATCTAGCAGCTTCCACCTTAAAGGACTGAGGGGCCTGGAATCTGATATTCCAAAAGGCAAAGGAACTTGTTTTACAGCCAAGAATAAGCTATCCAGCTAGAATGAGCATTATCTTCCAGGGAAGAAGATGGTCATTTAATGATATAGGTGAATTTCACCTATTTCTAATGAAAAGACCAGATCTGAACAAAAAAATTGACCTCCAAACACAGAACCCAAGAGAAGCATAAAAAAGTAAAAAGGAAAGAACTGTTGAACTATATTTCTATTATGGGTATACTTAGAGAATGCAGGTATAATTGATTTTATTATGATAATAACGAAAAGAAACTAGAGGTGGAAAAGGGATCATACTGGAAAAAGAGGAAAAAGGAGGTAAAATCAGGGAAATTACATCTCACGAGGAGACAAAGAATTACAATTATTATAATTGAGGGAAAGAAGGGAGGGGTGTGAATCTTACTCTTATCAGATTTGGCTCTAAGAGAGAATATCAGACATATTTAGTTTCACAGAGAAACTTGTCTCACCTTATAAGGAAGCAGAAAGGAAAGGGGGGAAAGGGAAAGACTAATAGAAGGGAAACAGAAGTATTAGGGGGGAAGGTGTAAAAAAGGGGAAGAGGTTCTAAAGGGGGAGAACTGTTTGAAGGAGTTGGTCATCAAAAGCAGAATACTGGAGAGGAGGGAAAGGGGAAAGGAAAGAGAAAAGCATAACCTGGGGTAAATAAGATGGCAGGAAATACAGAATTAGTTATTTTAACTGTGAATGTGAATGAGATGAACTCTCCCAGAAAACAGAAGCAGATAGCAGACTGGATTAAAAGCCAGAATCCTACAATATGTTGTTTATAAGAAACACATCTAAAGCATAGTGAAGGTAAAGGGCTGGAGCACAATCTATTATGCTGCAGATGAACAACAAAAAAAAAAAAACAAGAATAGCTAGCAATGCTGATCTCAGATCAAGTAAAAACAAAGATAGATCTAATTAAAAGAGATAAGGAAGGAAACTGTTTTACTAAAGGGTACTATAGATAATGAAGCAATATCAATACTAAACATATATGCACCAAGTGGTATAGCACCCAGATTCCAAGAGGAGAAGTTAAGAGAGATGCAAGAAGAAATAGACAGCAAAACTATATTAGTGAAAAATCTCAACCTTGCTCTCTCAGAACTGGATAAATCAAACCATAAAATAAACAAGAAAGAAGTTAGGGAGGTTAACAACATGTTAGGAGAGTTAGGTATGATAGATCTTTGGAGAAAATTGAATGGAGACAGGAAGGAGTTTACTTTTTTCTCAGCAGTTTATGGAACTTACACAAAAATTGACCATGTATTAGGGCATAAAAACCTCAAAGTCAAATACAGAAAGGCAGAAATGGTAAATTCATCTTTTTCATATCATGATACAGTACAAATCACATGCAATATAAGGCCAGGAGAAAATAGACCAAAAGTTAATTGGAAATTAAATAATCTAATCCTAAAGAATGAATGGGTAAAACAGCAAGTCATAGACACAATCAATAATTTCATCCAGGAGAATGACAATGAGACAACATACCAAAATTTGTGGGATATGGCCAAAGCGGTTATAAGGGGTGATTTTATATCTCTAGATGCTTACTTGCATACAATAGAGAAAGAGAAGATCAGTGAATTGGGCTTACAATTAAAAAAAAAAACTAGATAAAGAACAAATTAAAAATCCTCAATTAAATACCAAACTTGAAATTCTGAAAATAAAAGGGGAGATTCTTAAAATTGAAAATAAAAAACTATTGAATTAATAAGCAAAACTAAAATTGTTTTATGAAAAAAAAAACAAAATAGATAAAACTTTAGGTAAGTTCATTAAAAAAAGGAAAGAAGAAAATCAAATTCTTAGTCTCAAAAATTAAAAGGGAAAACTTCCCATCAATGAAAAGGAAATTGCAGCAATAATTAGGAGTTATTTTGCCCAACTTTATGCCAATACATTTGATAATCTAAATGAAATGGAGGAATATCTACAAAAATATAGATTGCCCAGGTTAACAGAAGAGGAAATAAATTATTTAAACAGTTCCATTTTAGAAAAAAGAAATAGGACAAGCTATTAACCAACTTCCTAAGAAAAACATCTTCAGGGCCAGATGGATTTACATGTGAATTCTACAAAGCATTCAAAGAACAATTAATTCCAACACTATATAAATTATTTGAAAAAAATAGGAAAAGAAGGAGACCTACCAGATTCCTTTTATGACACAGATATGGTGCTGATAGCTAAATCAAGTAGGGTGAAAACAGAGAGAGAAAATTATGGACCAATTGCCGTAATGAATATTGATGTAAAAATCTTAAATAAAATATTAGCAAAAAGATTACAGTAAGTCCTCCCCAGAATAATACACTATTACCAAGTAGGATTTATACCAGGAATGCAGGGATGGTTCAATATTAGACAAACTATTAGCATAATCAACTATATCAATAACCAAACTAACAAAAACCATATGATTATCTCAATAGATGCAGAAAAAGTATTTGATAAAATCCAACACCCATTCCTATTAAAAATACTAGAGAGTATAGGAATAAATGGGCTTTTCCTTAAAATGATCAGTAGCATCTATTTTAAACAATCAGCAAGCATCATATGTAATGGGGACAAACTAGAACCATTCCCAAAAAGATCAAGAGTGAAACTAGGCTGCCCATTGTCACCATTACTATTTAATATTGTATTAGAAATGTTAGCTTTGGCAGTAAGAGAGGAAAAAGAGATTAAAGGAATTAGAGTAGGTCATGAGGAAACCAAATTATCACTCTTTGGAGATGATATGATGGTATATTTAGAGAACCCTAGAGAAACCCTGGAGACTTAACTAAAAAATTACTAGAAACAATTCATAGCTTTAGCAAAGTTGCAGGATACAAAATGAATCCACATAAATCATCAGCATTGTTATATAGTGCGGTAAGAGATACAAAGAAATTTCATTCAAAATAACTGTTGATAGTATTTGGGCATCTATCTGCCCAGGGAAAGTCAGGAACTATACGAACTAAACTGCAAAACACTTGGTACACAAATAAAATCAGACCTAATCAGTTGGAAAAATATCAAGTGCTTGTGGATTGGCTGAGCAAATATAATAATAATGATACTACCTAAATTAATCTACTTATTTAGTGCCATACCAATCAAACTCCCAAGAAATTATTTTGCAGATCTAGAAAAAATAGTAACAAAGTTCTTCTGGAAGAACAGAAGGTCAAGATTTTCAAAAGAATTAATGGGGGAAAAAAAAGCCAATGAGGGTGGCCTAAATGTGCCAGACCTAAAACTATATTATAAAGCAGCAGTCATCAAAACCATTTAGTAGTTGCTAAGAAATAGAGTAGTCAATCAATGAAATAGGATAAAATCACAGGACAAAATTGGCAATAACTATAGCAATCTAATGTTTGACAAACCCAAAGACCCCAGCTTTTGGGATAAGAATTGACTATTTGACAAAAATGGTTGGGAAAATTGGAAACTAGTATGGAAGGAATTAGGGCTCAATCTCTACTAACATCACATACCAAGATAAGATCTAAATGGGTTCATGATTTAGATATAAAGAGTGATATTATAAGCAAATTAGAGGAACATGATAATTTATTTCTCAGACTTGTGGAGAAGGAAGGAATTTGTGTCCAAAGAAGAATTGGAACTCTTAATTGAACACCAGATAGATAATATTGATTATATTAAGTTTAAAAGTTTTTGTATAAAGAAAATTAATGCAGACAAGATTAGAAGGGAAGCAATAAACTGGGAAATCATTTTTACATTTAAGGGTTCTGATAAAGGCTTCATTTCTAAAACAAAGTGAATTGACTCAAATTTATAAGAATTCAAGCCATTCTCCAATTGATAAATGGTCAAAGGATATGAATAGAATTTTCAGATGAAGAAATTAAAACTATCTCTAGTCATATGAAAAGGTGCTCTAACTCACTATCAATCAGAAAAATGCAAATTAAAACAACTCTGAGATACCACTACACACCTGGCATATTGATTAAGATGACTGGAAAAGATAATGATGAATGTTGGAGGGGATGTGAGACATTTAAATTGGGATACATTGTTGGTGAAACTGAACGGATCCAACCATTCTGGAGAGCAATTTGGAACTATGCTCAAAAAGTTATCAAACTGTACATACCCTTTGATCCAGCAGTGTTTCTCCTGGGTTTATATTCCAAAGAGATCCTAAAGTAGGGAAAGGGACCCACATGTGAAAAATGTTTGTGGCAGCCTTTTTTGTAATGGCAAGAAACTGGAAATTGAAAGGATGCCCATCAATTGGAGAATGGCTGAATAAGTTATGGTATATGAATGTTATGGAATATTATTGTTCTGTAAGAAACGACCAGCAGGACGATTTCAGAAGCCTGGAGAGACTTGCATGAACTGATGATGAGTGAAACGAGCAGAACCAGGAGATACATGGCAACAACAATACTATATGATGATCAATTCTGATGGACGTGGCTCTTTCCAACACTGTGATGATTCAGACCAGTTCTAATGGTCCTGTGATGAAGAGAACCATCTATGCCCAGAGCGAGACCTGTGGAAACTTAGTGTGAATCACAACATAACATTCTTACTCTTTTTGTTGATGTTCACTTATATTTTGTTTTCTTACTCATTTACTTTCTTTTTTTGATCTGAATTTTCTTGTGCAGCAAGAGAATGATATAAATTTGTTTATAGATACTGGATTTAACATATTGGATTGCTTGCCATCTGGGGAGGAGATTGGGGGAAGGAGGCAAGAATCTGATTCACAAGGTTATGCAAGGGTCAATGTTGTCAAATTATCTATGCATATGTTTTGAAAATAAAAAGCTTTATTAATAAATAAATAAATATATCATGAATCCATTTTGATCTTATCTGGGCATAGGATGTGAGATGTTGCCTAGTTTCTGCTATGTTTCCCAATTTTCCGAGCCATTTTTGTCAAATAGTAAGTTCTTATCCCAGAAGCTGGAGTCTTTGGGTTTGTCAAACACTTGATTGCTATAGTCATTGGCTATTTTGTTCTGTGAACCTAACCTAATCAATTACTCTACTTCTTAGCCAGTACAAAATGGTTTTGATGAGCGCTGCTTTATAACATAGTTTTAGGTCTGGTACAACTAGCCACCTTTATTTGCATTTTTTTCATTAATTACCTTTAACTTTTTGATCTCTTATTCTTTCAGATGAATTTTGTTATTATATTTTCTAACTCTATAAAGTCATTTCTTTGCAGTTTGATTGGTATGGCACTGAATAAGTAGATTAAGTTTGGTAGAATTGTCATTTTTATTTCATTACCTTGGCATACCCATGAGCATTTGATATTCTTACAATTGTTTAGATGTAACTATGTGACAAGTGTTTTGTAATTGTGCTCATATAGTTTCTGGCTTTGTCTTTGCAGGTAGACTCCCAAATATTTTATGTTATGGGCAGTTATTTTAAGTCAAATTTCTGTTTGTATTTCTTGCTGCTGGACTTTTTGGTAGCATCTAGAATTGCCGATGATTTCTTTTATATCCTGCAACTTTGCTAAAGTTGTTAATTGTTTCTAGTAGCTTTTAGTTTCTTTTTTAGTATTCTCTAAGTATACCATCATATCATCTGCAAAGAGTGACAATTTTGTTTCCTCAATATCTACTCTAATTCTTTCAATTTCTTTTCCTTCTCTTATTGCCAAATCAAACATTTCTAATACAATATTGAATAGTAATGGTGATAGTGGGCAACTTTTTTTCAACCCCGTTTTTAACTGGGAATGCTTCTAGTTTATCCCCATTACATGTAGTGTTTGCTGATGGTTTTAAATATATGCTACTGCTCATTTTAAGGAAAACTTCATTTATTCCTATGCTATCTAGTTGTTTTTTTTTTTTAATAGGCATGGATATTGTATTTTGTCAAATTTTTTTTCTGCATCTATTGATATAATCATATTATTTCTGTCAAATATTGTTTTTTTTAATTACATTGGCTTTACCTACCCATGAACAATAACTATTGATCCAGTTCATTAAATCTGACTTTATTTGCATAAAAAAGTATTTTATGTTTATGTTCATATAATTCCTGTGTCTGTTTTGGCAGGTATATTTTCAGGTATTTCTACTGTCTAGTTATTTCAAGTAGGCTAAAACAGTATTGAATACTATTGGTGAAACAATATAGTTATGCTATTTATATTTTTTCTGGATTATTATATGTGGAATTTTTAAAAGTTCTGTTGTTTGCATCACACATACTTAAATTTAAGTTTATTAAATATCCATTTTTTTCCCATTCAGTATTATACTTAACTTTGCTGGGTAAGTTGTTTTTGGTCACAACCCCAGCTCTTTTGCTCCACAGTCCTTCAGAGAAATAGTTACTAAGTTTTGTGTAATACTTATTGTAGGTCAGTGATATTTTAATTTTTTTTTCTTTTTTCTTGTTGCTTGCAGTATTTTCTGCTTAACATGGGGACTTTGATATTTCTACAGTTTTTCTTCCTGGGATCTCTTTCAGATGGTGATTAGTGGATTTAAAAAAAAAAAAAAACCTGTTTTGCCTTCATGTTCTAGCACTTCAGGACAATTTTCCTTGATAATTTCTTCTAATGTATTAAGATTATTTTTAATCATAATTTCAGATAGTCTGTATATAATTTCTTTTTTATCTGTTTTCCACATCAGGTTTTTTTTTTTTGAGATGTTTCACAATCTCCTATTTTTTCAATTTTTTTTCATTTTGTCTTTTTATTTATGTGACTGATGTAGCACCAAATATTATTTAGACACCAGATTATGTGCTTTAGGAGAAACACCAAAAGCACTGGTCATGTGAAGAATTCACAATGACCATTCTCTGACAAAAGGCAGGTTTATTTAGGGAAGAGGTTGCAGACAAAATGATGGGATACAATAGACAATATATAAATATAAAATAGAATGGGAGAGCATATGAAAGACAAGTTTTTAGTGGAACTCACAATTACACAGTATAAAGGGAGCACCCCATAAGTTGGTCATGCTCTTAACTGGCAGTCTAAATCCTGGAAGGGACTTAGCATCCTAATAGAGATAGGTATAAGAGAAGTGGAGGTAAGAAGCATAGTGGAATTAGGAGAGATGCCATGTGGTATGGGGGAGGAGTAAGGAGTAAGAAAAAGTCACCACAAGGTCATGGTGGACTGACCCAAAAGAGGGCAGTAGGTAAGCCATGGGCATTAAGTTGTTTTATAGAGAAAATTTAGCCTCAGGGACTTGACATAATTTGGATTTCTGACTGGATTACCTCTAGAGGGTGGGTTCATGGAATTAAACTGATCTGTATTATCAGAGCCTTCTTCCTGCCTACCCCAGAGAATAATTTTTATCAATTCTTCAGTTTCTCTCTGCCAAGCATACCCGCCATTCAGGACTTCATCATGGTATCATTAGCTTCCCCTTGCCCAATTCTAGTTTCTAGAATTATTTTCTTCCTAAGTTTTTGATTCTCTATTTCCAATTGGTTCACTTTCTTTTCATAATTTTTTGGATTTATTGGATTTTGGGGGAGCCCTTTTTCCTTGATGTCTCTTTTTTGATTTTTAAAGTCCTTTTTAATTTCTACGGCCTCTTTTTGCAAAGGCTTAGGGCCATTTGATGTTTCTCATTGAAAAAGGAGTGGCTTTTAAAAAAAAACTCCACTATCTTCCTCTGAATATGAACCCACATCTTTTCCTTCTCCATAGAAATTATCTGTGGTTGACTTCTTTCTCCTTTGCTTTCTTGTTTTTATTTTTATTTTGGTTTTTTTTTTGTTTTTAGCAGCTATTATTATAATCTAGTGTTAATGCCAAGGTTAGGAAATGATGCCCCAAGCCCTTAGGTAGTTCCTACTGTTATTTTCTGAGTTCGGTGCCAGGGCCCAACCTTGGACATTCTTCTCCACTTTGAAGCCCTGGCTAGAGCCCCCAGCCAAGCTGTTCCTCAAAAGCTTTCTCATGGTTACAGACTACATCTGCCCTCTCTGCCCTGACACTGAAATCAGGGACTCTGCTCTCTTGCCAGTGCCTACAGCCAGCAAGGTCCTTACTCCTATGCTACTGCATTCACCAGGCATGTGCTCATTCGTTCTCCTCTCTAGCTGCAGCCAGGGACCATATCATATCAGCACATACGTGTTTCCCATTTCTTGACAATGGAAGGTCCTTCAATCTTCTACTCTAGCACACTGTTTTTGAGGTGAAAGTTCTTGAGGCTGAGTCTGCCTCCCAACCAGCTGTCCCCAGGACTTATTGTTTATTGATTCCATGGAATACCATGGAGATGTTTGCTCTTCCCTCAGGCCAAACTTCCCTGGAGGAAGTCTTTCCTGGGGCCATCACCATTCCACAGTGCTATAGAGCTTGCCCCCACACCCCTCAAGGCTTAAGTCCTGAAAGGCAGAAACTGAATGAATGAAATGTGGCCATTTTCTTTTTGTATTATGAGCTTGGCAGTCCTCATCAAACTCAAAATTCAAACCCAGAGAAAAGATCATGTGACACTCTGAACTTGTATCATGTGCAGTTTTTATGTTCATTAATTTTGTAACAAAATATCCATTTTGTTTCTGTGACTTCTTAGGAACTTATTTTTTGTGTTTTGATGCTATGTTTCTTGGGGTGTGATAGTGTAGAAGCACTGAACCCTCACAATATATTGGGTTTCCAGGACTTGATGTGAACTATGTTCCCCTGTCAGGATGAAGCCCAAATGGCTATTATCAGATATAACCAATTCCCAAACTATTCTGATTGAGGGATCATGAAGATGGAACTCTTTTTGTCTATCCCTCCAACCGATTTCTGTGCATCTTTAAACAATCTTTGAGAGACAGATCAGCATATCTTTAGACAGGTCTGGAGCCTGGTCTGCTGGGGGCTTTCCATTTGGCTCCTTGATCCCTTCCTCCGAGTTGCCACCTTTACTTCTCTGGCTTCGCTGAGAAACCCTGTATTTCTCCTATAAAAAAGTCTACTTATGATGAAGATCTTTGCAAAGTTCTTTTCAGGACTAAGCTCACTATTAGGTTCTCTCTTTTCCTCATAGTGCCTTCCCTTTAATGGCACTTTTTTTCTTACTCTAGCTAACTCTGGTTAATCTACTAAACTCCTCTGTGGATCTAAGCTGCCAGTCCATGGCTTATTTAGGCCTCATGGCATAATCCTTTAATGGATTCTTCCAAATGACTTTCTTTTCTAACTATATGTTCTCCCAATTCTGTTTCTTATTTGCCACTTCAGGTGCCTATTTCACTCTTATTTTGTTTGTAACCTCTTCTAAATAAACCTGCCTTTTGGCAAAGAGAATGACCATTGTGAATTTGCCATATGTTTATTTCAAATTAGGTGTCGCTACTCTGGACTCATCAGAATCATGTTAAACTGGGAAATATTTAAAACAAATAACTACAATGGAATATATACATTTTACAATTGAGTCAATATGTAACCCCCAAGGATCTTTCTGCATAGATTAATAATCCCCCATTTCTATCTGAGTGTGACTCTAATGATGTGGTTCTAGTACCAAAATGTTGAGGCACCCGAAGTTGGGGTTCAGTCATGTGAAGAGCTCACAATGGGCATTCTTTTTAGCAAAAGGTAGATTTATTTAGGAAAACAAGTTACAGATCAAATGAAGGGATACAGTAAGCCCTGGGAATGGTAGATATGAAATCGAGTGGGAGAACCTATGAAAG
>JAJPUD010022093.1:0-21992 GCA_023553655.1 Myrmecobius fasciatus | reverse complement strand
CCTTCCTTCCTTCCTTCCTTCCTTCCTTCCTTCCTTTCTTTCTTTGTCTTTCTCTCTCTGTCTTCTCTCTCTCTCTTTCTTTTCCTTTCTTTTTCTTTTCTTTTCTTTCTTTCTTTTTTTTTTTTTGGTGAGGTTAAGTAATTTGCCCAGGTTTCACAGTTAGTAAGCATTTAGGGTCTAATACTGGATTTGAACTCATATTCTTCTGACTCCAGTACTGGTGCCCTATCTACTGCCCCTCCAATGATTTTCAAAAGTAACTTCAATATCATCAGTTTTCCACTTTTCATTGTCATCAAAAAGTTGTTATTATGGTACCTACTTCTGTAAAATGAGGTAACATTATTTATAATATCACTTGCTACACTAATGGCTGGGTTTATTGAGTGGGAAAGATTACATGGTCATAGCTACACTTTAAAAATATCACTTTGGCAGCTAAATGGTGGATGGATTGGAGTGCCGAGAAATTTGAAGTAAAGAGAACAACTAGTTGGCAATACCAATCATCCAGGCTGGAAATAATTGGAAAATCCAACCAGGGTATTAAGGCATAGGCATAACGAGAAAGGGATATAGAGAAGAGATGTTTTAAGTATAGAAACAATGAGACTTGGCAATAGATTATATATATGAAATGAGGGTAAATGAGATTTTCAGGATGATGCTAAGATTGCAAGCTTAGGTAATTGAGATTGGTAGTACTTTCATCAATAAAAAAGAAGTTGAAAGCAACGGAGAGTTGGAGTTGGGGGGAAGATAATGAATAAAGTGAAAGCAGGCCAAATTTGTACCAGGTTTCTATAAAGCAATGAAATTCAGGGAAATGAATGGAAAAGCTGATTGCAAGAGCAGAGATTCAGTCTGGGATATCAGTAAGAGGTAAGAGACCGTGGTGTTTTGTGGAATTGATTATGTTTTACAAGATAGACACATAATCCTAGCTGAAATCTCCCAGCCTATAGAAAACTTTGTATTCTGAATTACATTACTTTTTGACTACTCATACATCTTGTTTTTACCTGATTTTCTCTCTTGTTTTTAATAGAAAAAATAAAAACATAAAAAGAAAACAAAATAAAACAAAACATTGTCATGTGCCCAACAGAATATCAGGGAGAATTCAAAATATATAACAATAAATTACTAGTTCAATAAAGGATATATAATAGTAGAAGAAATTATATTCACCAGTGTCCATTTTTTTTTTTTTTTGCTTCCTGTGGATTGCTCTTTTGTTCTCTGCTTTCATTTCTTTTTACTTTATTCTTTCCTCCCCCTTTCATTTCCTTTACCTCCCCCAAGCAGGCTAGGGATAACCACAAATGTATATGTAATAGACAGATAAATAGACAAATATATATACACACACACACATGCACACATATATACCCACTCACACCCCCCACTTCCTCATACCCACACACATATACACACAAACACATATGCATATACATTCACATTCACCCACAGATCTGACACATATACATGCATCTATATGTACACATACATATCACACATACTTATTTAAGTTTGACTTTGTCTAAGATCAATGATTACTAATTATACTATTTTTTCCTAATAAATTCTACTACTGTTCCTTGTAGTTTTTGTTTATATTTCGTTCTTTCTTGTCTCTGCTAACTCTTCTGCTTTAATTCTGTTCCTTAACTTGCCTTGCTATAATTTAACCTCTCTCCACCCATGGATCCCTTTCTTGTCTTCTTTTTCCACCCTTTGTTTTCCCCTCCATCCATTCCTCCCCCTAACTTCTTTTTAGATTTTGGAGGTTGCTATACCCTTCATGGTGTACCTGTGGTGTTGCGTATGTAGCCCATTCTCAATGTGAATAGGTTTTCTGAACAATGAGTCCTCCTCTCCTTTCTAATGCCTCTGCTTATGTTTCCTCTGAACCTCATTTGTATAACATAATTACTATTTTTTACCTTTTTTAGGCATTTTTCACCATTTTTTTTAGTCAGATCATGCTCAACTCTCCCAATCTTTCTTTTAAGCTACTTAATTGCTGATGTTAACCTTAAACATATGGTGTACATTCCCATGTAAGACAAAGAAACAATTTTACCATGTTAAGTTTCTTGAAACTGATCTTTGATACTAGTTTTTATATGTTAAATTTTATATTGAGTTCAGGTTTGGTTGAAAATCCTGAAAATCTGCAAGTTTGTGGAATGTCCTTTTTTTTTCTATTCAATATTATAGATAATTTTGCTGGATAGGATATTTTGGCCATAGTCCTAGTTCTTTTGATTGCCAGTATATATGATTCCAAGACCTGGGGTCTTTTATTGTTGCTGCTGATCAATCCTGTACAATTCTAATTGTAGCTCCAGCATGTTTGAATTTTTTTTTTTTAATTTTTCTTGTAGAACTTGTTTTTTGATTTGGGAGTTTTGAAATTTGACAATAATATTCCTATGCATTGTCCACAAAAGATCTCTTTGAGGTGGTGATCAGTGGATTTTTTTTTCTATTTCTACTTTCCCCTAACCTTTTAAGACTTTGTGACTTAATCCAATTTTCTTGGATTATTTCTTGCATTATTGTGTCAAGGTCCTTTTTTTTGTATGTGTGTGTGTTTGTATTTATCACAGATTTCAGGTAATCCAATCATTCTTATAATTTCTCTTCTTGATCTGTTCTCCAAATCTGTTGTTTTTCTCATAATATGTTTCACATTCTGTTCTTTATTTTGATTCTTTATATTCTGTTTTATTGTTTCTTGGTCTCTTATAGCATCACTGGCTCCCCCTTGCCCAATTCTAATTTTTAAAAGGTTATTTTTGCCTTTAAAACTCTAGATCTTCTTTTCTAATTGGTTATTTTTTCCCCATAATGTTCTTGTTTTTCTCCAGTGGTTTTTAGTTTTCCTCTCTCATTTTATTTTTTAGTTATTTTTTGAGCTCTTCTATACATTTTCCCTGTACAGGGAGCCATTTAACATTACTCTTTGGGTAAAAGAAGTTTTACTTTCAATGTCCTCTTCTAAAGATGAACACTGGTCTTCTTTGGTCCCATAGTAAGTTTTCATGGCTAGGTTCTTCTTTGTTGGTTCAATTTTTAAAAAAATGAGAAGTATTAGTGCAAGCACCTCTAATGGTAGGGTGGGGGATGATATTTCTAGCTTCTCTTCAGCTTTCCCCTCTAACCTGGAACCCTAATCCAAAAGCTCCCATCTCCTGCAAGTGCCTACAGCCAGCAGTGTCCCTGTCCCACTGCTTCTACTCTCACCAAGTGCTGGTTCCTTCTTGCCTAGGGCTGTGTCTCTGCATGACAGCTAGACCTGGGGTTCCCAATCAGCCAAGGTTCCTTCAGTCTTTCCAGAGTCAGACTCTGACTCCACATGCAGTGCAGGAGGTAAAAGTTTCTTTGCTTCCTTCTAAGACTTCAGCCAAACTGGCTAGCTCCAGGGGACCCTAAGATATTTCTGTAAAGCTAGCCTAAAGTTGTTGGCACTTCACACTAGTTAATCTCCAGGCTGAGATCTTTTCTTCAGATCTTCTGGGTTATACTTGGAGAACTCCTGTTCTGCCCCATGTCTTCTTGATTTTTCACAATCTATTCTTACCTTGAGATGTTAATTTGTTCTGTTTGTGGGGGAAATCTGGAGAGCTTGAAATTTACTAACCTACTCTGCTATCTTCCCAGAATCCTCCTCTACTCTTTCATTTCTTGCTAGCCATCTGATTTTTTCATCACTGCATTCTATGCTTAGGGATATCTATAAATGCCAGATATTCACAATATGTTCAATTTTTTTCTTTTTTTTCTTTTATTAAAGCTTTTTATTTGTATAATATATGTATGGGTAGTTCCCCAGCATTGATCTTTACAAAGCTTTCCATTACAAATTTTACCCCCAGTCCCTTCCCCTCCCCTAGATGGCAGGAAGTCCATGACATGTTAATATGTTCAATTTTACAGTTCAAATTTCATTTTCATCCAGATGTCTGTCCAGTGGCTTGATTTTATTGCTTTTAGGTCTGTAGCAAAACCTGATTTCAATATTCTTCATTGACATTGAAGAATAAAAATAGAAAGACAATTGGAAAGGCCCTTACAAGTCATTTTATCTAAGTTGTATGGTGGGCAAATGATGAGCACATGGAGCCATTGATCTAGAGCTAGAAATCATTAAATTGAACCTCAACATTTTACAAATGAGAAACTGAGGCACTGAGATATTGAGGAGCTTGCCCAAGGATATCACATAGATAGTGTGATCAGACATAGTTGACTGACTGATTAATTAGCTAAATAGAGACTCAAACCCAGCCTACCAATGCCAAATCTATGACTCTTTCTGTTAAAATATGCACAAAAGTCATTGGAAAATGAACATGTCTTTCTTTGATGCCTCTAATTAATGGGAAACTCATTATCTTATGAAATCCACATCTTAGATTCCCTAGTATCATGTTATTTCCTGTGCTTGTAATGAACTCCAATCATCTGTTACCTGTTAATATCCCTAATGTTCTTCAATGTCTATCTCAAATGGCATTTTCCCTCTAATTCCCATTTCAGGAAACCATTCCCCCCTCAGTTCATTTCATACCATTTTATACTTTCCTTATGCACTTATCTAAATCCTAATTTGGATTTATGGGTCTACCATATATCTTCTACTCCATTTTGAGTAGCTTTGAGAACAAGGAATGCAACTTTTCTCCTTGTATCTCCAGTGCCTAACCCCATTCATTATATGTTACAATTCTCTACCCTTTTAGTATATTTTCACTGACTATTGAAGAAGACACTCTCCACTATTTTTAGGGTAGTGTTATGACCTGGTTCCACTCAAACTTTTACTGGTCTTAAGCTAACGTTCTTAGGATATAAGCTATTTACATAAGAGGCAAAGTAATGGAGTGGAAAGTATATTGGATTCTGAGTCAGAAGAGAATTGGAGTTTAAACCTTTTTTTGATACCTAGTTACATCATGATCATGAACTAGCTATTTAACTTGAGAGGCAGGACTGTATAGCTGATAGAGAATTCATTTCAGAATCAGGACAGCTTGGGTTCAAATTCCAACTTTAATATTTAATAATTATAACATTAGGCAAATCACTTAACCCCTCTAGATGTAAATGTAAATGGAAGGGGTTGTACTTAATGACTTCAAAGATTCTTTTCTAGTTCAAACTTTAAGATTCTTTGAGTCAATCTTGGGATCATTTTCCTCATCTGTGAAATGAGGAAAATAGGATTTTTGTATCTATCTTATAAGAGTATTCTCTGGGTCAAATGAAATAATTTATGTTAAATGCTGTTTATATTCTAAAATTCTATATACATGTTTGCTGGGGAGTTAGAGTAGTGGATAGAGTTCTGGGCCTGAAGTTAAGAAGACATTTCATCCTGAGTTCACATCCAGCTTCAGAAACTTACTAAAGGTGTGACTTTGGTCAAGTCACTTAACTTTGCCTTAGTTTCCTTATCTGTAAAATCAGCTGGAGAAGGAAATGACCAACCACTCTAATTTCTTTGACAAAAAGAACTCTAACTAGGGTCATAAAAAGTTGGATACAAATAAAAAATTACTCAACAACCATAAAGATGTTAGCAATTGCTATATTGTTCTTTTTATTATTGCAAGTTTTCCAACCCTACCTGCTGCCATTTCTTGTTGTCTTTGTGGAGTCTTTAGGATACCTCAAAAATGTTGATTCAGATAAGTGGTATGAAAGAAAATATGGTTCTTGGCCACTAACCATTACTTCCAAACTAGAGTTGCCTCGTGGGTCCCATTTTCTTTGGGCAGCTGGGTAGTCTCCAGGTACCAACATGAAATTCTCATATGACCACAAAGTAAGCCTATTTTATCAACTTCCAAACCACAGGGCTCCATGTCAACTATGCTTCTTAAATCTTTTCACTTTTTCTCGTACAATAATCATTTCCCCAATACATTGGTGTTCTCTCTACTTCCAGAAACATGTTAATTAAACACTCAAACTATACTTTACCCCTCATTACAAATATATTATAGGTTATGGAGCCCTATTAATTCACAATCTCACCAGAAGCCCAAGTAATATATTCATTTTCTTATATATTCCAGGGAAAAGTTGCACTGAAACCACTTTCAAAATGAATAATATTAATATCAACTGGTTCTTTAAGTCTTGTGAAGCACTTTACAAATATCTCATCTGATCCTTATAACAACCCTAGGAAATGGGTACTATCTCACTTTCCATTTTACAGAAGAGACAACTGATGTAGAAGAAATTTATATGGCTATCCCAGAGACGCATAGCAAGATAGAAAATTCAAATCTGGCCTTAGACATTTACTACCTCTATGGCCCCTGGTAAATCATTTAACCTCTATTTGAGATAATTTCCACAGATGTAAAATGTCGATAATTATACTACCTTTCTCACAGGGTTTTTTTGTGAGATTCAAATGAGATAACATTTATAAAGTACCTACCATAGTTCCTGGAATGGAATAAATGCTATATAATAATAATAATAATTGCCTTTTCTCTTCCCTTACTTCTTTATCCCACATAGCTTGTGGGATATCTATATATAGTCTATTGTCAACTATATTCCATTTTATTAATGACCCTTTTTCAATGTGACAGCTAGAAATAATAATAGGTTTCTGATATGGCCTGACCAAAACAGAATATGACGGAACCATTGTCTTCCTTATTTTGGATATTAGATTAATACAACTTTATTTCACATTAGGTTTTTTTTTCCTTACCACAACTTGCAGTTAATTCAAGCTAGCAGTCAAATAAAATGCCCAAGTTTTTTTCCCCTGTAATATAAATTGTTATACAGTCTTGTCTCTGATCTTAGACTTGTGTAGATAATTTTGAAATTTAAGTAAATGATCTTTCTCTAGAAAAATCTGCTTGAATATCTGATTGTGGCGTAATTGTCACCACATAAATTTTGAAGAAGATTCCAGCAGAATGCAAGTGCTGGCAGATTCTATCAAGGTCAAGAGGTTTTAAAATATATTTCCTGAAACAGACACTTCTGCTTTCTGAAGACTAGCCAAGGCAAGTGCCTTTTCACCAGCAAACTGGCCATCAGGTGATAAATTCTTTGTGTCAATGAACAAAACTAAGATACATTTTTAAAATGGTGCTCAGGCCCCTCAATTTCTGCAGCAAATTCTTCAGCATGAAATAGGGCCAAAGGTGCTAAGGATCATATACCTTTCAGACCATTTACAAATATTAATTTAATTGTTGGCATTTCTAAATGTGAGATCTGGTCCAGCAACTAATTAGTCAATATATTACTAGAGGAACTGAATCGTATGAATATTGACATTCTTGCTATAAGATATAAGAAATTTGCTGCTAAATAGAAGGATGGTTTAGGGTTCTCCTTAGAGAGGTAATTAAAGGAGATAGTTTCTTTGCATGCCCAAAGGCAATAAAAATATAATTTTCTGGGATACTTGGTCATTTTGTCTTGCAGTACTAATGATGAACATAAGCAAAAAGACTACCATGAAGACTATTTCTACTTATATATTAACATCTGTTGCAGAAGAGAGAGAGAACACTTATGAATTAGACTGCAATATGCCTCAGTGTTAAATGGCTTCAATGCAAAAGATAAAATGCTGAAGAATGAGGAAAAGAGAAGCTAAGATGTCAGAATACAGGTAGCAAACAACTAAATTCTCCCAATATTTCTTTCCAAACATTTTTTTGGGATCAACAGAGCCAAAAATAGGTTTGGGGTTAGACATTTTTTCAGTCTAAGACAATTTTGGAGGTCAGCAAGAGATGCCTGTTGCACTGAAACACATACCTGGCCTAGAATACTCCTATTGCAGGGCTCTGAAGGCAATGGCAATAAGGAGCAGCAGCAGCAGCTTTGGGAGGTCTCAGTGTAGAGATGGCAAGGGGTTAGTTAGTAACTAAGCAGAAAGAAATTAAAGGTGACCCTTTTCTGGCAATGGGTATAACTGTCATTGACTGGCAACTCTATTGAGCTTAAGTAGATCTATGATAGTTCCAAGACACAAAGGAAAACTAGTACTTGTGACTTCACGGGTGCAGCAAAAACCAGAACACAGACTAAGAAGTGATCTTACCTCTTCCCAAATCAGATTTAGAATCATTGAAAGCTTGTAGACCTCCAGAAATAGCTTGAAAATACCAGCACCCATGCATAAACAAACACAAATCCTAAATCTTGGGACAGGGTTTCCCTACCTCTAGGGAGCAGAATACAATACAGGAAAATTATGAAAAGAGAATTAACACCTTGCTAAAAGAGGCACAAAAATATTGAAGATCATAACATCTTAAAAATCAGAATTGGCCTAATGCTAAAATAAGCACAAAAATTCACTGAAGAAAAGAACTACTTATAAAACAGAATAGACCAAATGAAAAAAGAAGTAAAAAAATTCACCAAAGGAAAAAAAAAATTCCTTGAAAAGCAATATTGGCCAAATGGAAAAACTTACAAAAGCTCACTGAAGAAAAGAAGTCCTATGTTTTATATGTGAAACCATATGTCTAAAATTGACAATAATGGTGTAGTTCAAAAGAAAGATTGGGGCAGGGCTGAGTATTATTTAATTCTAGAAAGCAAAACTGTCTAGGAAAAAGGTAAAATTAGTTATGATGGTATACCAATGAGGTACAGAGAAAGAACTTACATAGAGACATTAGGTGGGGGAGAAGAGCTGGTAGTTCTGAAACATATTTACTTTGGGAATGGGTTAAATAATAGATATACACAAACACAATAATAAAAATGCACAGCAGAGAACAAAAGAATAGCCTACAAGGAAGCAAAGAAAAGATGTACAGTCATGAATATAAAAATCTGTTATTACATATGTTTTCTTGAAATGGAAATTGATTGTTGCATATTTGGAATTCTCCCTGATGTGCTTCTGGGCAAATGACAATTTTTTTTTCAATTTTTCTTTGTATTTCTTTCTTTTTCTACTTTTTCTTATTTTGTATTTATTTTTAAATAAATAAATATTTAAAAAAAATTTAAAGACAAGAATATCTTAAAAAGCAGAATTGGAAAACTGGGAGCTAATCACCACATAATTAAATAAAATAAAAATAAAGGTTAAAAAAATTGAAAAAAAAAGGGGGGGGGCAGCTGGAGGGTGCAGTGGATAGAGCCCTGGATCTAGAATCAGGAGGATCTGAGTTCAAATTCAGCTTCAGAAACTTAGTATTTCCTAGCTGTGTGACCCTGGACAGATCACTTAACCCCAATAGCCTCACAAAAAAAAGAAAAAAAGAAAGGAAAAAAAAGAAAGAAAATAAAAAAAAATGTGAGAAACTTTATTGAAAAAGCAACTTACCTGGAAAATATGTGAAAGAGAAATAATTTAAGAATTATTGGACTACCTGAATGTCATAATTGAACAACCACAAACAACAACAACAAAAAAAAAAACCTAGAAGAAAGAGTCAAGAAAAACTGCCCTAATATTCTAGATCCAGGGGGTAAAATAGAAATTGAACAGTTCACTGATCAACTGCTGAAAGAGATTTCAAAATGAAAAATCCCAGAAATATTATAGCCAAATCCAAAGCTCCCAGGTCAAGAATAAAAAAAATGCAGTCGTGCATTAAAAAAATTCAAATATTGTGAACCCTCAGCCAGGATCACAAAAGAGTTAGTGACTTCCACTTCAAAAGAGTGAAAAGCATGGAATACAATATTCTGAAAGTCAAAGGAGCTAGGATTACATTAACAAATAATCTACACAGAAAATATTAATATAATTCTTTAGGGGAAAATGTATATTTAATGAAATGAAGGATTTTCAAGCCTTCCTGATGAAAAGATCAAAGTTGAATACAAAATTTAACATTCAAATAGAAAATTAAAAAATATGCATAAAAGGCAAGCATGAAAGAGAAATCATGAAGGATTTAATATTTATAACTGCTTATATTCTTATATATGATTCTTGTAATTTCTAAAACTATCAGTATCAAGGCAGTTAGAAGGAGTCTATCTATTTATCTATCTATCTACCTATCCATCTATCTAAGATTAGATAGATGGATAGATATAGGGTATGGGTGAGAGTCAATTATATTAGGATGATCTTTGAAAAGAAATAAGGATCTATTTGAAGAAGGAAAAAAAGTAGAGTGTGGAATTTTTTTTTCATAAAAAAGAGACATGCAAAAAAGATTTTACAATGAAGAGGGAAATGGGACATTTGGCAGGCAATATTTGAATCTCAATTTTATCAGAATTTGTTCAAAGAAGAAGAAATACAGACATCAGGTAGATATAGAAATCAATTTGATGCAATAAGGAAATGGGGGGGGGAAGGGGATAAGAGTTGGTATAATAAAAAGGAGCCCAAATTAAGTGAAATAGTGATCAGAAGAAAACAGACTTTTGAGAAGGAACAGGATAAAAAGAGAGAAAAAATGATAAACATGAGAATATAGGATGGAGAGAAATGCACAGTTAATAATAATTACTGTGAATGTGAATAGAATGAATTCACCTATAAATGAATTAGAAATCAGAACCTTCCAATATGTTGTTTACAAAAGACACACTTGAAACAGAAAGACAAACACTGAATTAAAATAAAGGGCCAAATTAGAATCTATAATACCATAATTGAAGTAAAAAGGGCAGGGGCAATAATCATGATCTTACACAAAGCAAAAACAAAAAGGATTTAATAAAACAAAGAAAATAAGATAAATTTTGCATTTTGCTAAAAGATGTCATAGACAATTAGCTAATATCAAAATTTTCTATAGTAAGGATTTTGATAAATGCTTCATTTCTCAAATGTAATAGGAACTTCATCATATTTATAAAAAATGATAGCCATTCTTCAATTAATTAATGGTCAAAAATATGAACAAGTAGCTTTAAAAAGGAATCAAAACTATCTATAGGTATATGAAAAAACTTTTTAAATAATTATTCATTAGAGAAAAGCAAATTAAAGCAACTTTGGGGTACAACCTCATACCTCTAAAAATGACAAGTGCTGCAGGGGTTGAGGGAAAAATAGATATACTAATATATTTTTGAAGTTATGAACAAGTCTAATCATCCTGGAGGACTATTTGGACTATGTCCAAAAGTCTATAAAACTGTGCATACATTAATACTGTACCCAAAGAGATGGAAAAAAAACAAGAAAAAGACCTGCATATACAAAAATATTTATAGTGCCTTTTGTGTGTGTGTGTGTGTGTGTGTGTGTGTGTGTGTATGTGGTGGTAAAGACTTGAAAGTTGAGAGAGTTCATTAATTTGGAAATGAACAAGTTGTGGCATATGATTATGATGGAGTACTATTGTACTATAAGAATTGATGAGGGGTTGTTTCAGAAAAAGAAATGGGCAGCCCTATATTAACTGTTGCAAAGTGAAGGGAGAAGTGGGAGATCATCGTGCATAGTAACAGCAAAGTTGTAATGACATTAAATATGAAAGAATTGACTATTCTGAGTAATACAATAATTCAAGAAAGCTATCTCCCTACAGAGGGAGAAGTGATGAACTCTGAGTGCAAATTGAAGTTTACCTTTGTAAGTTATTTTAGTTTTTTTATGACATGGTTAATATGGAAATGTTTTGCAAAATTTTATCAATATAATTGTCATTATTTCACTTGTCTTCTCAGTGTCTTTAGGAAAGGTTGGAAGGAAAGAGAAATTGGAAACTCAAAATATAAAAAGAAAAGAATGTTAAAAATAAATTTAAAAATCAAATAGAGAGACTGTTGACAAATATATTGTCATTCCCCATTTGATAAGTAGTCAAAAAATATGAACAATTTTCAGATGATGAAATTAAAGCTATCTATAGTCATATGAAAAAATAGTCTAAATCACTATTGATTAGACAAATGTAAATGAAAACAACTCTGAGCTACCACCTCATACCTTTCAGATTGGCTAAGATAATAGGAAAACATAATAAATGTTAGAAGGAATGTGGGAAAATTGTTACATTAATGCATTGGTGGAGTTGAGAAAAGATCTAACCATTTTGGAGAGCAATTTGGAACTATGCCCAAAGGAATATCAAATTGTGTATGCCCTTTGAGACAACAGTGCCACTACTGAGTTTTTATCCCAAGGAAATCATAAAGGAGGGAAAAGGACCCACATGTGCAAAAATGTTTATAACAGCTCTTTTTGTAGAAGAGTTATATGAACTGATACTGAGCAAAAGAAGCAGAACAAGGAATACATTGTACATGGTAATAGTGAGATTGTGTTATGAAAGACTTGGTTTTTCTCAGTGGTTCAGTGATACAAAGCAATCCCAATAGACTTTGAACAGAAAATGCCATCTGCATCCAAAAAACAAATTATGGAGATTGAATGTAAATCAATACAAGCTATGTTCACTTCTCTTTTTCTGTTTTTTTTTTTCTCTCATAGTTTCCCCCTTTTGTTCTGATTTTTTCTCTCCATTGTACCTGGATCTATTTCCTTTTTTCATAATCTAAATCCCTAATGTGTTTGTAGTCCATGTACCTGGAGGTAGTTAGAGTTTTAAGCATCAGACTTTGAACTTGACTCCTTGGTAATACTTTAAAAAGACTAGGCTGCCAGGTCAGATTGATAGCATTGTATAAGACCAGCTCTAAGTCTTGGAAGGAAAAAAAAATGGCAGCTTTAGAGCATGGTGGAATTGAATGGGGGAAGACTTTGGAGGGACTAGGAACTCAGATTTATGGCACAGGTTAGAAACTATTTAATACAACAGAAAACAAAATAGACAGTAGAAGGAGCGAGATAAAAAGGTTAACAATCAATTATCATTAAGTATTTATTACATTATTATTTTCCCATGTTGTGCTAGGCACTGGATATACAAAAACAAAGAAAAAGTAGTCCTTATTATAAGGAATTCATATTCTAATGAGAGAATTGACTTGAATATATATGGATATACAAAACACATATATAGACAGATACAAGGTAGCCTGAAGAAATGAGAAAATCACTTAGAGATGAGAATATCAGGAAAGCCTTCATGCAAAAGACGGAGATTGAGGTGATTTCAAAGAAATTATAGATTTTAATAATGCAGTGTAGAAGATGTATTGCATTCCAGGTATTGGGGGCAAGTAGTATAAAGAGACTGGACTATGTTAGAAGGAGTGTAATGTGCAATGACCATAAATTGTGACTTTATTGTGAAGAGTTTTAATGCCTCCCTTCCCCAAAAGGTAGTTATATTTTATTTTGAAGGTAATAAGGAGATACTGGAGTTTATTGAGATGTAACTAAAGAAACACTCAAAGAGTGCATATCTCTGAAAATATATTAAGAAAATGGACAAAGAAAGCCTCATTGGATTGATTGTCATTCTAAAAGACTGGAAAAGAAATGTGCAAACTTCAAAGAAGTACAAATGAATACAGTTCAGAAATAAGAAAAAATAAAGAAATTTAAAACTAGACAATACAACTGACAAATCTGAGGACCATCTTTCTAAAGATTAATAAAATCAGTGAACAAATAGTCAATGGCACCAAGAAAAGGGGAAAATCAAATTATCAAAATAAAAAAATGGAAAAGATGAATTTTAATAGAAAAGGAAATGCAGAAGTAGAGTGAAGATGGGTGGAGTGAAGGCAGGAACTTGCCCAACCTTCTCAAACTGCTCCAAATTTCTTTAAACAATACTCCAAATAAATTTTAGAGTATCAGAACACCAAAAAGATGGAGGAGAACATTTTCTAGACAAAGGCAATTTAGAATATCAGCAGAAAAAGTCTTTGATACCAGAATAATTTAGCATGCAGTCCTGGTACATGTTGTGCCAGCAGTGCCCCAGCCCTGACCTTGGTCCCATGCCAACAAACAGAAATGGGTCTAGGGATTTCTGCATCAGCAACAGTACTGGTGGCTTTCAGACCTTATCCTAGAGATACCAAGAGAACTTGAAAGGTCAACAGAATAGGTCTATGGCAATAGGGTGGGAGTTTAGTACACAATCCCACTGCAGACCATGCCAGCTCAGCTCCTGTCCCACACCAATAAAGCAGGAGTGGGTCTAGGGACAATTGAATCAGTGGCTTCCAAACCTCTCTAATCAAAGACTCCAAAGAGGACTTGGAAGGTAAACAGAAAAGATCTGTGGAATTAGGGTTGGAAGCCAACATGCAATCCCAAAACAATCTATGCCAGTGTAGCCCCAACCCCAGCATCAACAATTCATGCTAGATCTACAGCTACAATGGGACTACAATGGGACAGGTACATTCCTAACAATTCCTGGGCAGAAAAAAGTGCTTTTGGTCAGGTCCCAAGAGTGATCTCTGTAAACAGCTGTACAAAACTATTAAAGCTTGGGATGAAGCATTTTCCACCTGGAAACAAAGCCCTACTTTAACAAAGACTTAAAAGCCAAGTAATGGGCTAGGAATAGAAAAAAAATGTTTCTAACCTTTGAAAGTTACTCTGGTGACAGAGGAGATCAAAACATATACTCAGAAAAGAAAACAAAGTGAAAGTTCGTACAATGGAATGAGCTATGGAAGAGCACAAAAGGGATTTTGAAAATCAAGTAAGCAACATAGAGGAAAAATTGGGAAAAGAACATGTGTAAAACATTTGCAAAACTTAAATAACTATATAAATGATAGCTCCTATAATTATGAGCAGAACTAGATAATAATAATTGCCCCCAAACTGAAACTATTATTCATGGCTTGGAGTAGGAATACCAGAAGAGGACTTTGTTGTTGACACCAGTATAATAGCTAGAAATAATGTTCTCTGATGGCAATAATACCTTGGTAGTGTGATGAAATGAAGTCTTAAGAATTAAATATATAGACAATGAAATCAGGGTTGTGACTCTACTCACAATTATCATGTTGATTAGTTTGACCTAGGGAACAGAGAAATGAATGGAACTCCTTTGTGTTCAGTTGCCACAAGAAGGCAAGATTCATAGAAATAAATCAGAAATATCAATACCTGCCTTTTTGATGAAAATGCTTTGGTATAGATGGCACTGACCACTTAAGAGAACAAATCACAAGTGAATATGAATTAAACTAATGACATAAATATTTTCTTAATATGCCAGTACAATATCACAACAAAATTTGAAAAAAAGATATTACATGTTATGAGCAAAAGTTTTTATACTGCTTTTTGTCATTGGTACCTTTAGTTCCAAATCAGACATTGCAGATGAGGGAAGGGTAATCTTGAAAAACTAGCTTCAACTCTAAGCCTAGAGTGAATGAGATACTAGAAAAAAATCAAATAACTACTAAAATCTGAACAGGGAAATATTTTACACTCTACATTCACTAAAAACTGCACTTATTGCAAACTACCTATAATAAAATGGAAGTAGAAAAGTATTAATTTTTTAAATTATATTGAAAATGAGATGAGAGTACTTAGACTGTGTGATGGTCAGAAATACAAGTAGGATTGTTCAACAGGTAGTTGGAAATACAAGTGGAGTTCATAAAAAAACTTTGTGATTTCTACAATCATAGGTCTTGAGTTTTATTACTGCATGTATTTGTATTCACGATTTTTAAAAAAGGTGAAATTTTACAAGTTTTTCCCATTTAAATATTTGCCCAAATTTTATTCTAATTCTTAATGCTTCTAAAAATTGAAGCAATTTTTTAATTTAGAAAAGTGTGAAATATTTGGTTGATTTTCCTTGTAATTGCAGACAAAAATATCATGAGGCAAATTGCTCATCTGAGAATATAGCTTTCTTATTTTATTCTTTGCCTTTTTAATCCATCTATAATCCTGGCAAAATTCACCAACTGTAGATATTAAATTGGTGCATCATTTAAGTATAAATTTTCTGTGATTCCTTACAGAAATTTTTTTTATCACAATCTTGTATGCAGAATTGAATAGTTTCCCTCAGTATACTGAAAATAACCTTCTTGGCACTTGAGAGCACATAAAAATAACTTAATAAATATTTTTAGAATGAAACTGGACTAAACCAAATGAACCTCAAAAAAATTATAAGAAATGTAGGGGAAAAATCTAAATAAAACAAAGATTTTTTTTTTTTACAAATAAGTATTGCCTTTATACTTTTTGCTACTAAATAATGCTTTATCACTATAATAATGCTTTATTTATTAGATAGTTTTGGGTATGTTGTGAAATTTCTAGATAACTATAGCTAGCTCTATGTAACTTTTTTCAACTTCTTTATATATAATGAAATATTTTAACAGATATTCTCTCTTAATGTGTAATTTTGTTAAAAAAAATGAGACATCAGATCCAAAATTTCTAGGCTATAGCCAAAGTAATCCTTATACGAAAATTTATATCTTTAAATATTTTCATCAATGAAAGGGAGGAAAAAAGATCAAAGAACTGAGATTGTTACTAAAAACAATAAATAATAATTGAAATATCCAAATAAATATAACAGTAATTCTGAATTTCAATGAAGTTATAAACAATTGTAACTACAAGAATTGAGCTGTTAAATTAATTTTAAAAACACCAATAAAAATGGACAAACCATTAAACATCATTTTTTGTCAAAATTGAGAAAAGAAAGCCAACTTATCAAAATAAAAATTGAAAAGGGAAAGTTCAGAATTCAAAAAGAGGAAATAAAAGAATTTATCAGAAACTACCATAACCAATTGTATGAAAAAAAAAAACTGAAAGCTAAAATTGAATGGATAAATAGCTATAAAAATGTAAAATGCCCAAATTAGCAGAACAAAAAATAGGGAATTCAAAAAATGAATGTTAGAACTGAAAATTGAACAATTTGTTAATATATTCCCCAGTGGAGAAAAGGATTGTGCCAGGATTCCTTTGACAAGTGAATTTTATGAAACATTGAAAGAATAATTAGTTCCTCTATCACAATCATTGTTTAAAAAACACAGAAATGGGAAAACTGTACCCAGTTCCAATGAAACAGATTTAATCTGAATGCCCAAAGCAGTAACAAAAGCAGAGAAAGTTTAGACCATTATCACTAATACTGATGCAAAATATTGAATAAAGATTATAAAATAACATTTAGTAATGTGATAAAAGAGCATTTAATGTAACATTATTGAATTTATTCAAAGGATAGTATACATTAGGAAAATCATTAATACAATGAGGCCATATTCATGGGGGTAATCTCATGATTATATCATGAGATAACATAAAACAAATTTTATAAAATAGGACATTTATTTATGTTAAAATACAGAAATAATCATATTTTCCCCTACTAATTCCTTGATATCAATCTAAAGCTCATTATCATTTGTAATGAAGTGCTAGAAGTTTTGCTAATAAGCTAATGCCATTCTTGTTCAATTGTTTTTCAGTTGTGTCCTACTCTGAATGACCTCATTTAAAGTTTTCTTGGCAAAGATAATGAACTAGTTTGCCATTTCTTTCCTCAACTCATTTTACAGGTGAGGAAACTGATGCAAACAGGATTTGCCTAGGATTATATAGCTAATAAGTGCCTGATACTGAATTTGACTTCAGGAAAATGAGTCTTCCTGACTCCAGAGCCAGCACTCTATCCACTCTGTCACCTAAATATGTTGTGTTAATCATTAGTAAAGCAAGTATTCTACTATCATGGTTATTATTTAATACAGTTATAGAAACATTGTCTTTTTCAGTGAAAAAAATTAAGGGAATAAATATAGGCAAAACCCCCAAGATTATCTCTATATGTAGATGATGATAGTTTACTTAGAAATTAATAAAAACATCTAATCAAACTACCAAATCGCTGTCATATAAAACCAGATAAAACAATTTCAAAAGTAATTTGGAAGATCAGAAATCCAGTAATCTTAACAGAAATAATTGAAAACAGCATTGTTGAGGGCTTGGTTTTTTTTTTTCCTCTTTTTCTCAATAAGTAAAGTGGAAATAGATAGTACAAATAGAAATTCAGTGACTTAAAAAAATAAATCCTATGATTCTTTATGTGAGTTTGCACATTAGTTTTATTATAACATTATACTTTAGAGAAAGCTTCAGGCATTTGTGATTTCATCTATGTTCATACTCTATCAAAGCAAATTGCAACTCTTCTTTGCCTTGCAGATGATAATTAAACAGTGCCAGACTCAGGAATTAAAGTCATGACTTCCTAACTCTAATTCCAACACATGACTTTATCACACAACTTGTGCTATAACTACCCCAAGGTTCTACCATATCTTTCCCTCCCCTCTACCCTCTTTTTTGCCTTCTACCCCATCCTCTTCCCTCCTTTCCCTCCTCTTTCTTATTGCACCTTCCTCTCTTTTTGCCTTCCTTCCCCCCTTCTCAAAAAAAAAATAGAAAACTATACTGTATGTCAACTATATTAAATAATATGATTTTAGACTATTTACAATAGCTAGACAGTATAAAGTTGGAATATTATTCTGGTGTAGGAAATGATGAATTGGTGAATTTAGAAAAATATGGAAAAACGAACTTAGGAAGGAAATGATATCCATCTTCAAAGAAACAGAAGACAAACAAATGTAGTATTCTTACATGGTTGTATATGAATATATATATGTGTGTGTGATTATAGATATCTATGTATATGCATGTGTAGATATACACATACATGTATATACATGCATGTATATATCTTAAGCATGTGTACATCTATTTATCTACTTATCTCCACATCTAATTGTCATCTTCTTGGGAGGAGGGAATAAAAAACATGAATAAATAAAAAGTGCACTTTACAAGGAAGAAAAGAAAAGATAGATAGCTTGAACACAATGTATAGTTTTTTATTATATAAGTTTTTAATTTTTTTCAATGTTAATTCTCTTTATTTTTTTCTTCTGGGGATGTTTCCTTCTTTGTTGTTTTCTTCCAAAATTACTTCCAGTAAATACAACTTTAAGTTGCAGTTACCAGTGGTTAACACTATTTATAAAGACAAAGTGAATATTTGAACAAAGAAAAGATACCATTTTCCTCTGAGCTCCCACAAAGTAGCTCAAAAAAAGAAATAAAATACAGGATTATTAATTCTTATACAGCGATGTCACCAAAACAGCATTTGTCCATATATACCTCACACCTGATTGACTCCAAGTAGAATTTCTCCAAATATTTTTCTCTTTTCCTTGCAGCAGTAGATTCTAACTTCACTTAAGCTTTCTCAACTTCCTGTTACTTCTTACACATGCTGTTTTCCATTTTCATTTTTATTTTTGCCCTTGTCCCATCAGGCGTTTTGTTCATTTTTGAAACTATCTACTGGACTCATCAAACTGTTTTGAAAATGCTGACCTGATGTTTATTCTATTCATCTTCATCTCATGGAGTTTTCCCTTTTTTTTCCAAGCTTAAATTTATTTATTTATTTTAATGTTGGAAAAGAAAAATCAGACCAAACAAGAAAAGCCATGGGAGAGAAAAAAAAAAAAAAAAAAAAAACCAGGAAAAAAAGAAGTGAACATAGCATGTGTTGATTTACATTCAATCTTTTTCTGTTCTTTTTTTGGATTCAGATGACATTTTTTGTCCAAAGTTTATTGTGATTATTTTGGATCACTGAACCATCCAGAAGAACCAAGTCTTTCATCATTAATCAATGCACTTTCTTGCTATTATTGTGTACAAATTATTCCTGGTTCTGCTTGTTTTGCTCAGCATAACATGTAAACCTTTCCAAGCCTTTCTAAAATCAGCTTGTGCATCATTTTCTATACAGCAATAAGATTCCATTACCTTCATATATCACAGACTATTCAGTTATTCCCCAAATTATGGGCACCTACTTATTTTCCAATTCTTTGTTACCACAAAAAGAGCTGCTAGAAATATTTTTGCACATGTGGGTTCTTTCCCCTCCTTTGTGATTTCCTTTGAATACAGGCCCAGTAGTGGCAGGGTCAATGGGTATGCACAGTTTGATAGCCCTTTGGGCACAGTTCCAAATTGCTCTCCTGAATGGTTGGATCATTTCACAACTTCACTAATAATGCTTTAGTGTCCCAGTTTTCCCACATTCCTTCCAACATTTATGGTTATCTTTTCCTGTCATCTTAGCCAGTCTGAGAGGGGTGAGGTGGTATCCCAGAATTGTTTTAATTTGCATTTCTCTAATCAATAATGATTTAGATTATTCTTTCATTTGACTATAGATCATCTGAAAATTGTCTGTTCATATCCTTTGACCATGTATCAATTTGGAGATGACTTGCATTCTCATAAATTTGATATGATAGAAATGAGACCTTTATCAGAAATAATGTATGCAAAGATTTTTTCCCCAGCTTTGTACTACCCTTTTAATCCTGTTTTTGTTGGTTTTTTGTGCAAACCCTTTTTAATTTAATGTAATCGAAGTTGTCCATTTTGCCTTTCATAACATTCTCTAGTTCTTCCTTGATCACAAATTCCTCCTTCTCCAAAGATCTGATAGGTAAATCATCCCTTGCTCTCCTGATTTATTTATTATGCCCAAATATGGACTTTTTTAAATGAAAAAAATATTGCTTTCTATTTTGAATCCTTTCTTATGTTCTGCTATGCACATGGCATATTTGTTTTTTGATTTTGTATTTAGGTTTTAAATAAGTAAAGGAACAAAATGAATGAGGTCTTTATCAGAGACAATTGCACTTCCAGGGTTGAAGCCAAGATGGTGGAGTGAAGCCAGGAAGCTGTTTGTGTTCTCCCAGCTTCCCTCAAACAACATATGAAACCAAGCCTCTTAATAGAGTCTGATTCAATGGAGCCACTCTCCAGTTCAAGATAGATTGGAAGGACTTTCAGAAAGGTCAATCTCATTGGGGTGGAAAGGGTGTTTATCCCAGCTCAGACAGAGTCTGGGAAACTTGGTGAGAGGATCTTAAACATGGCAGATTAGGAACTAAGACCCTCAGGCCTGGCTTAGTAGAGAAGCAGACCAATGAGGCAGCCCCCATTTCAGGTCAGAAGGCAAATTCTGGGAAACCAGGCTCTTTCCTGGAAAGAGCTAGTAAAGTCATCCCCTGTTGGGAGCAAAACATCAAATGCCAGGTATCCCTAGGCTCAAAGTCAAGGCTCAGAGCTGCAAAGGAAGCTTGGAACAGCACCCCCTTTACCTCAGGCATAGGGCTTGACCATAAAAGTAAAACCAGAGGAAATACAAAAAGAAAAGGAAATAAAACAAGCAAAAACAAGAAAAAAACCTTGACCATAGAAAGCTACTATGGTGACAAAGAAGATGAAAACATAAACTCAGACAAGGACAAAATATCCACAGGGGAAATCTCAAAGAGACTTATGAATTGATCTCAAGCCCAAAGAGACTTCTTGAAAGTGCTCATAAAAGAGTTTAAAAGGCAAATTAAGGAGGCAAAAGAAAAACTGAGAAAAGACATGAGAGATATGCAAGCGAAAGTCTGCAGCTTGGAAAAGAAAAGCAATTCCTTAAAAAATAAAATTGGCAATTGGCCAAATGCAAAAAAAAAATCCACTGAAGGAAACAATACTTTTGAAAGTAGAATTAATCAAATGCAAAAAGATATACAAAAGGTAATTGAAGAACATCACACATTAAAAACTAGAATGAGGCAAATGGTAGCTAATGACTCTATGTGACATTAAGAATCATTTAAAAAAACTAAAAAGAATGAAAAATAAAAGAAATTGTAAAATACCTTTTTGGAAAAACAACCAACCTGGAAAATAGATCTAGGAGAGATAATTTAAAAAAATATTGTCCACCTGAATGCTATTATCAAAAAAAAAAAAAAAAAGAGCCTAGATAGCATTCTTCAAGATATCATCAAGGAAAACTGCACTGATATACTTGAAACAGAGAGGGAAATAGTCAGTTAAAGAATCCACTGATCACCTCTGGAAAGAGAAGCCACAAGAAACATTGTTGCAAAACTCCAAAACAATAATCTTCAGGAAAAAATACTGCAAACTGCCAGACAAAAGCAATTCAAATATCAAGGAAAAACGGTCAAGATTACCCAGGATCTTGCAGCTTCCACAAATGATTATAGAA
>JAJPUD010022092.1:0-21992 GCA_023553655.1 Myrmecobius fasciatus | reverse complement strand
AAAAAAAAAAAGATCCTAGGGAGACATTTTCCCCATCTATCTCAAGTAAGGAGTTCTACATGAGGGGTCGATAAAACCAGGGTAGGTCCAAACCTGGTCTGTGGCAAGGATATGAGTGATAAGCCTTGGAAGTAGCTGGGAAAGCATTAGTAATGGGGTAGCTTTGGGATTTCTCAGTTCAGAAACAGTATGGGGGTCAGACAATGGGTCAAAGACCATCTGTTGGCACTGAGTATAGCTGGCAATTATTGCCCCAAAATGCTATTGCTCAAAAGCATGTCTATATCACATTTCCAGGATGGAGAGAAATGCTTACACTCAATTACAAGGGGTACTAATGATATTTTCAGGGCTAAAAGCATTGGTAGGACTTACAGCTCCAGGAGAGCAGGGAATCTTGTTTTGTTGCTAGCGAGAAAAACACTAGTAATTATAGTTACAGGGGAATAAGGGTCCCTTCTAAGAAAAGATCAAAACACAGACCAGGAGAGCAATTATTATACCTCAGCTAGTTAATAACATCCTGGAAGGACCAAAAAAAAATCAACAACCAAACTTTCCGATTCCTATGGAATAAACTGCTGAAAACTGAAGCATAAAAAATACTGAATCTTGTCACAATGTTTCTCCACCACCGGGTAAACATAGCCCATTTTTAATATAAAGTTTAAAGTGAAGAAATAGACTGAAAAAAATTAGCAACAATCAAATAACACACAAAAAGATGACAAAAACACATTCCAAAATTAAGAACTTGCTGATAAAAAATTATTGTGGTGGCAATAAAGACCAAGATACAAGCTTTAAAGTCAAAAATAGATATAAGCAAAACATCAAAGAAAAATGCTAATTTGATCCAAAGCCAGCAACAATTTCTGGTAGAGTTAAAGAAAGTGATAAATGATAGAGGAAAAATGGAAAAGAAATGAGAGTGATCGAGAGGAGGGAAGATATAAGCAATGCTGGTTATAAGGGAAGGGAGAAGGCAATGGAGGCGATGGGGGCTGAATAAAGAACTACCATCATCTACCCTGCTCTGGCTGGACGTTTCTTGGTGACCAAGCCTGCTTGGCTGGATGTGCACTGAAGCACATGATAGCAAGAAATCCCATCATCGGGGGGCAGAGCCAAGATGGCGGAGTGAAAACGTGACTCTCTGCAACTCCTCCGATCTTTTCTCAAATTAACAATAAAATAAGCCTCTGAACTGATCTTCAAGTCAACGAATTCAGAAATACTGGGATACTGCTTGCTGATATCTCTGAAGAACTTCACATCAGGTTTGTCTAACTTGGACAGAGGGATAAAGAGTGGTGTAGGCTGGAAGTGAGGGTGGGACTCAACTCATTGTGGCAAAAACTCCAAACTCCAAACACCTGGAGTTTATCTGAGGCACTCGGGACACTCTGCCCGGATTGGGGACAAGTGTTCTGGCAGACTTGCCTTTTTTAAGGAGTAATTCGGACTTAGTCCTAGCCCCCACCGGCCCAGCACCTTAAATTAATTCACGAAATTGCCCCAGAGCAAAGAGGTTTAGCCACCATTTTTCCAACCTTAAAAAGATATACACGCTGTCTAAAAAAAATGAAAAATTAGAAGAAAATATGAAATATTTTCTAGGAAAAACTGATTTGGAAAATAGATCTAGGAGAGACAATCTAAGGATTATTGGACTTCCTGAAAGTCATGATGAAAAAAAGAATCTAAACACTATCTTCCAGGAAATCCTGAAAGAAAACTGCCCTGAGATTGTAGAATCAAAAGGCAAAATCACCATTGAAAGAATTCACCAATCACCTCCTGAAAGAGATACCAAAATTAAAACCCCAAGGAATATCATGCCAAAATTTCAGGACTATAGCAGCAAGGAAAAGATTCTGCTAGCAACTAGGAAGAAACAATTCAAATACCAAGGATCAATAATTAGAATCACACATGATCTGTCAGCCTCCACATTGAAGGATCAAAGGGCCTGGAACCAGATATTTCAAAGGGCAAAGAAACTTGGATTACAGCCAAGAATAACCTATCCAGCTAGAATGAGCATTATCCTCCAGGGAAGAAGATGGTCATTCAATGATATAGGTGAATTGCACCTATTTCTAATGAAAAGAACAGATCTAAACAAAAAATTCAACATCCAAACACAGAACTCAAGAGATTCATAAAAAGGGAAAAAGGAAAGGAGTCTTGAGAACTTTATTTTTACAAGGGGGATACTTAAATTTTGGGGGTATAATTAACTAGATATTACTTTGATTATATGAAAAAGAGAACTAGAGGGGGAAAGGTTGTCATACTGGGGAAAAGAGGGAAAAAGTGGTAAAATAAGATCTAAAAAAAGGAGGTAAAAACAAGGTAAAATCTCTTGAAGAGGCAAAGAAAACCTAATATAATTGAGAGAAAGAGGGGAGGGAGATGAGCATTGTGTATGTAAATCTTAATCTCACCAGGTTGGGCTCTAAAAGTGTATATCAGACACTTGATTTCACATAGAAACTTGTCTGTTGCTAGAGGGAACTGGGATGGAAAGGAGGAAAAGAAAGGGATAAAATAATAGAAGGGAAAATAGAAGAATATGGAGAAAGGAGTAAAAACAGGGGGAGGGGACCTAAAGAGTGGAGTATTGTTTGGGGAAGGGGGTCATCAAAAGCAAAGTACTGAGGAGGGGGGAAGGGTGAAAGGGGAAAGGAAAGGGGAACATAACTTGGGTAAATAAGATGGCAGGAAATAAAGAATTAGTTATTCTAACTGTGAATGTGAATGGGATGAACTCTCCCATAAAGCGGAAGCAGATATCAGACTGGATTAAAAACCAGAATCCCACAATATGTTGTCTACAAAAAACACATCTAAAACATAGTGACACATACAGGATGAAGGTAAAAGGCTGGAGCAGAACCTATTATGCTTCAGGTGAATAAAAAAAAAAAGCAGGGGTAACAATCCTTATCTCAGATCAAGTAAAAGCCAAGATAGATCTAATCAAAAGAGATAAGGAAGGAAATTATATTTTATTAAAGGGTACCATAGATAATGTAGCAATATCAATACTAAATATATACGCCTCAAGAGCAATAGTATCCAAATTCCTAGGGGAGAAATTAAGAGAGATGCAAGAAGAAATAGACAGCAAAATTATACTAGTGGGGGATCTCAGCCTTGCTCTCTCAGAACTAGATAAATCAAACCACAAAATAAACAAGAAAGAAACTAGGGAGGTAAACCAATTGTTATAAAAGTTAGGTATGATAGATCTATGGAGAAAGTTGAATGGAGATAGTAGGGAGTTTACTTTTTTCTCAGCAGTCCATGCAACCTACACAAAAATTGACTATGTGTTAGAGCATAAAAACCTCAAAATCAAATGCAGAAAGGCAGAAATAGTAAATGCATCTTTTTCAGATCATGATGCAATAAAAATCACATGCTATATATGGCCAGGAGAAAATAAACCAAAAGTTAATTGGAAATTAAATAATCTAATCCTGAAAAACGAATGGGTGAAAGAGCAAATCATAGACAAAATCAATAATTTCATCCAGGAGAATGACAATAATGAGACAACATACCAAAATGTGTGGGATACAACCAAAGCGGTTATAAGGGGCAATTTTATATCTCTAGATGCTTACTTGCATAAAATAGAGAAAGAAAACATATTTGAAAAGAAAACTATTTGAAAACTATTTGAAAACATATTTTGAAAAGAAAACTATTTGAAAAAATAGAGAAAGAAGATGTACTACCAAATTCCTTCTATGACACAGATATGGTGCTGATAGCTAAACCAGATAGGGAGAAAACTGAGAAAGAAAACTATAGACCCATTTTCCTAATCAATATTGATGCCAAAAAAAATTAATTAATTAATTAATTTATTTTTATTTATTAATACTTTTTATTCGCAAAACATATGTATGGGTAATTCCTAAATATTAACCCTTACAAAGCTTTCTGTTACAAATTTTCCCCCCTACTCCCCACCCCTCCCCTAGATAGCGGGATATCCACTACATGATAATTATGTTAGAATACTTAAATCGATTATATGTATAGTTATTGCCACATATTATTTTTTTGTTCAGGAGAAATCGTATCTATAAGAGAGAAGAATCTGACAAAGGAAATACAATGCAAGCAAACATCAATAGAGAACATGAAAATGTTATGTTGTGGTCCACATTTCACACCCCTCTCTCTGGGTGTATATGGCCTTCTTCACTGCACAATTGTAATTGGTTTGAAGCATTTCATTGTTGAAGAGAGTCATGTCCATTAGAACTGATCCTCATATAGTACTTTTGTTGCCGTGTACAATGATCTCCTGGTTCTGCTCATCTCACTCAGCATCAGTTCATGCAAGTCTCTCCAGGCCTTTCTGAAATCGTCCTGTTTGTCATTTCTTACAGAGCAATAATATTCCATAATATTCATATACCATAATTTATTCAGCCACTCTCCAATGGATGGGCATCTACTCAGTTTCTAGTTTCTAGCCACCACAAAAAGAGCTGCCACAAACATTCTTGCACATGTGGGGACCTTTCCTTCTTTTATGATTTCTTTGGGATATAAGCCCAATAGAAACACTGCTGGATCAAAGGGTATGCACAGTTTGATAACTTTTTGAGCATAGCTCCAAATTGCTCTCCAGAATGGTTGGATCTGTTCACAGCTCCACCAAAAATGTGATGCAAAAATTTTAAATAAGATTTTAGCAACGAGATTACAGAAAGTTATCCCCAGGAAAGATATCCCCAGGAATGCAAGGTTGGATAAATATTAGGAAAACTATTAGCATAATCCATTATATAAATAACCAAATTAACAAAAATCACATGATTATCTCAATAGATGGAGAAAAAACCTTTGATAAAATCCCACACCCATTCCTAATAAAAACACTTGAGAGTATAGGAATAAATGGGCTTTTCCTTAAAATGATTAGTCGTATGTACTTAAAACCTTCAGCAAGCATCATATGTAATGGAGTCAAAGTAGAACCATTCCCAATAAGATCAGGAGTGAAACAATTCTGCTCACTGTCACCATTATTATTTAATATTGTCTTAGAAATGTTAGCTTTGGCAGTAAGAGAAGAAAAAGAGATTAAAGGAATTAGAGTAGGTAAAGGAAGTAGAGTAGAGTAGAAAATTATCATTCTTTGCAGATGACATGATGGTATATTTAGAGAAACTTAAAGACTCAACTAAAAAATACTAGAAACAATTTACAAGTTTAGCAAAGTTGCAGGATACAAAATAAATCCACATCAATCATCAGCATTTTTATATATTACAACAATGTTCAACAGTGAGAGATCAAAAAGAAATTCCATTCAAAATAACAGATTTTGGGATAAATTATTTGGGAATCAATCTGCCAAGGAAAAGTCAAAAACTATAAGAACTAAACTACAAAACACTTGCCACACAAATAAAATCAGACCTAGTCAATTGGAAAAGCATTAAATGCTCACAGGTAGGCTGGGCAAATATAATAAAAATGACAATACTACCCAAACTAATTTACTTATTTAGTGTCATGCCAATCAAACTCCCAAGAAATTATTTTATAGTTCTAGAAAAAAACAGTAGCAAAGTTCATTTGGAAGAACAAAAGTTCAAGACTTTCAAGGGAATTAATGAAAAAAAAAAGGCTGATGAAGGTGGCTTTGCTGTACCCGATGTAAAACTATATTATAAAGCAGTGGTCATCAAAACCATTTGATACTGGCTGGGAAATTGATTAGTCGATCAGTGGCATAGGATAGGATCTCAGGACACACTAGTCAATAACTATAGCAATTTAGTGTTTCACAAACCCAAAGACCCCAGTTTTTGGAATAAGTACTCACTATTTGGCAAAAATTGCTGGGAAAATTGGAAACAAGTATGAAGAAATTAGTGCTGGGCCCACACCTAACACCATATACCAAGATAAGATCTAAATGGGTTCATGATCTAGATATAAAGACTGATATCATAAGCAAATTGAAGGAACATAGGATAGTTTACATCTCAGACCTGTGGAGATGGAATAAATTATTGTCCAAAGAAGAATTGGAACTCTTAACTGAACACCAGATAGATAATTTTGACTATATTAAGTTAAAAAGTTTTTGTACAAACAAAACTGATGCAGATAAGATTAGGAGGGAAGCAACAAATTGGGAAATCATGTTTACATTTAAGGGTTCTGATAAAGGCCTCATTTCTAAAACATATAGAGAATTGTCTCATATTTATAATAATTCAAGCCACTCTCCAATCGATAAATGGTCAAAGGATATGAACCGACAATTTTCAGATGATGAAATTAATACCATTTCTAGTCATATGAAAAGGTGCTCCAAATCACTATAGATCAGAAAATGCAAATTAAGATAACTCAGAGGTACCACTACACACCTGTCAGATTGGCTAAAATGACAGGAAAAGATAATGATGAATGTTGGAGGTGATGTGGGAAGGCTGGGACACTGATGGAACTGGTGGAACTATGAATGGATCCAAACATTCTGGAGAGCAATTTGGAACTATGCTCAAAAAGCTATTGGGCTGTGCATACCCTTTGACCCAGCAGTGTTTCTATTGGGCTTATATCCCAAAGAGATCTTAAAGAAAGGAAAGGGACCCACATTTCCATAAATGTTTGTAGCAGCCCTTTTCATAGTGGCTAGAAACTGGAAACTGAATAGATGCCCATCAATTGGAGAGTGGCTGAATAAATTATGGTATATGAATGTTTTGGAATATTAATTTTTATGTAAGAAACGACCAGCAGGATGATTTCAGAGAGTCCTGGAGAGCCTTGCATGAAATGATGCTGAGTGAAATAAGCAGAACCAGGATATCATCATACATGGCAACAACAATACTATATGATGATTAATTCTGATGGACATGGCTCTCTTCAACAATGAAATGTTTCAAGTCAGTTCCAATTGTTCGGTAAAGAAAGCCATATACACCCAGAGAGAGGGATATGAAATGTGGACTACAACATGTCATTGTCATGCTCTCTATCAATGTTTGCTTACATCGTGTTTCCTTCTTCAGTTATTTTTTGTTCATGTATATATGATTGTTCTTGCACAGCAATTGTGGAAATATGTATACATCTATTCGACTTGTCAAGTATTTTAATATAATTAACATGCAGTGTACTTCCTGTCATCTAGAGGAGGGGAGGGGACTCGGGAGGGAAAATCTGTAACAGAAACTTTGTAAGGGTCAATGTTGAAGAACTACCCATACATATAAATAATATGTAATATTAAGTAAATAAAAAGCTTTAATTAAAAAAAACAGGAAGAGTCTTTATAAAGAAGGAATATGAAGAGTCGTTTGCAATGTTTAAACCTTATTTATCAGAAATGGTTTAAAGAGGGAATGTCTGCATGCATACATATATACATATATATATATATATATATATATATATACACACACACACATACACACATGTATGCATACATACACATGCTTACATACACACATATTCACACAATTAGATATTGAAACCTATTGTTCCCAAGAGAAAGATAGAAAAGGAAATAAATGAAAAGCATGAGGTGATGATAAGGGGAAGGGCAGTTTGGAGGAGACAGTGATAAGAAGCAACATAGTCTTTGAGGAGAGACATGATAAAAAGAGAGAAAAATGGTTCAGAGGAAAAGTCATTTAATCCTGCTTGCCTGAGTTTCCTCTTTATACCCGAATAGAAATAACCCGAAAAGAAAATTGCAAACTATTCCAGTATCTTTGCCAAGAAAATCTCAAATGGGGTCATAAAAAGTTAGCCATGATTTAAAAATAGTTGAGCATCACTCACTATTTATCAGGCATTGTGCTAAACACTGGAGATAAAATAGGCAAAAGACAACAACAGCTCTCAAGGAGTTTACAATTTAGTGGAGATGCCTTCTCCTTTTCTTTGCTTATATTTTTGGACTTTATTGATAGATATATGAAAAGAATTTTTGTACCTAATGACAAAGTTTAATGAAGAACTAATCTTGATATTGCCCAAGGAGTGATGTAAGTTGTCTTCTTGAGAATATCAAATGAGTTGCTTAATCAAGTAACAAGTCTCCCAAAACTACAATTATTCAAACAAAAGTGGCTTAATACCCTTATTCATCAGGATGTTGAAGAGGGAACTCCCTGAATAGGGTGGCATGTGTCAAACTAAATCAGGGGTTCTTAAAGTGGGATTAATGAACTTGCTTTACAAAACAAATTGATAAGAATAGTTAATTAAAATGGATAAATATTCATGTATATAAATATATACACATGTTATGTATACATTTATTTATACACACATTTCATTTTTACTTTTAAAAGTATTATTCTGAGGAGGATTTTATAGACTTTCTTACATTGTCAAAGGGGTCCATGAGCTAAAAAACATTAAAAAGTCTTGGATCAGATAATCTCTAAAATCTCCTTCAAATCTAAGATTCTGAGAAATTTCTTTCTTTTCATTTATTGCAAATAGTTCTTGTGTGTGAGTGTGTAAATATCACAGCTGAGGACTTCAGTTACTTTCTAAATGCAACTAGCCAACCACTGAATATATTACTTGAATTCCCATTAAAAATAATAAAAATCAATGCTGGCTATTTTACTCTGTAGATTAGTACTAAAAGTATTTCTGAGAATTGCTTATTTACTGGGTGACTGGAGAGAAATGAGATACCTCATTGAGACCTGGTAGTCAACAGAATGTTGAAGAGCTGGCATTCACTGAGGAGAAAGGAGTCACTCTCCAAACATCATATTTGCAATGTAAAGTGAAATTGGGTAATCAGAGAAGCCATGAAATTGAGTCAGGGGAACTTCTACAAACAAACATGCATAACCCTAAATGTGTCGCCCATCAACTTGTGCCTCTACAGATGAACCGAACAGAAATACATTAGGGTTTTTTGAAGCTCAGGTAAGTAGCACAAAGCTATCACTCCAGGGAATGTTTGTGGAACAAAGAAGAGTTGGAGGACAGTCTCATCAATGGAAGTTATTGAATAGCTACATAATTAAAATAATAATCATAATTACAGAGCTTTGGTTTTCCATGTTACTAAACTGTATTGGAAATGCCATATCAATGTGAAACTCAGGTTTCACAGGTGGTTTCTCTACCTTAGTTACATTTTTATAGTATTTTGTTTTTCCAGATACATGTTAGAATGGTTTTCAAAATTCATTATTGTAAAACGTTATGTTCCAAATTTTTCTCTCTCCTCTTTACCTCCCCTCTCCCCAAGATATCAAGTAATCTGATATATATTGAATATGTACAATTCTTTTAAACACATCTCCATATTTGTCATGTTGTGTAAGAAAAATCAGACCAAATGTGGAGAAAGTGAAAAAAAATCAAGCAAACAACAACATAAAAAGGTGAAAACATTATGCTTTGATCCATTCAGTTTCCACAATTCTTTCTGGATGGAGGTGGCATTTTCCATTCCAAGTCTACTGGAATTGCCTTGAATCACCAACAATCACTTATTAGAAATGATCAAGTCCATCACAGTTGATCATCACATAATCTTGTTTCTACTGTCTACAATGTTCTTGTAGTTCTGTTCATTTCACGCCACATCAGTCCATGTAAGTCCAAGCTTTTATGAAATCAGCTTGATCATCATTTCTTTTTTTTTTTAATTAAAGCTTTTTATTTGTATAACATATGTATGGGTAGTTCCCCAACATTGATCTTTATAAAGCTTTCCATTACAAATTTTATCCCCAGTCCCCTCCCCTCCCCTAGATGGCAGGAAGTCCACTACATGTTAATAATGTTGAAATACTTGAGAAGTTATGCAAAAAAAATCCTATCTACAAGAAAAAAAAAGAATCAGAGAAAAGCAACACAATGCAAGCAAATGTCAATAGATATCATGAAAATGTTACATTGTGGTCCATATTTCATTTCCCTCTCTCTGGGTGTATTTGGAACTGGTTTGAGACAATTCTTTGTTGCAGAGAGCCATGTCCATCAAAATTGATCATCATGTAATACTGTTGTTGCTGTGTATAATGATCTCCTGATTCTGCTCATTTCACTCAGCATCAGTTCATGCAAGTCCCTCCAGGCCTCTCTGAAATTGTCCTGCTGGTCGTTTCTTACAGAGCAATAATATTCCATAACATTCATATACCATAATTTATTCAGCCATTCTCCAATTGATGGGAATCCTTTCAATTTCCAGTTTCTTGCCACTACAAAAAGGGCTGCCACAAACATTTTTGCACATGTGGGTCCCTTTCCCTCCTTTAAAATCTCTTTGGGATATAGGCCCAGTAGAAACACTGCTGGGTCAAATGGTATGCACAGTTTGACAACTTTTTGAGCATAGCTCCAAATTGCTCTCCAGAATGGTGGGATCCGTTCACAGTTCCACCAACAATGTATTAGTGTCCCAGTTTTCCCACATCTCCTCCAACATTCATCGTTATCTTTTCCTGTCATTTTAGCCAATCTGACAGGGGTGTAGTGGTACCTCAGAGTTGTCTTAATTTGCATTTCTCTGATCAATAGTGATTTGGAGCAACTTTTCATATGACTAGAGATGGTTTTAATTTCATCATCTGAAAACTGTCTGTTCATATCCCTTGACCATTTATCTATTGAAGAGTGGCTTGAATTCTTATATATATAAGACAATTCTTTATAAATTTTAGAAATGAGGCCTTTATCAGAACCATTAAATGTAAAGATGATTTCCCAATTTGATGCTTCCCTCCTAATCTTGTCTGCATTTGTTTTGTTTGTACAGAAACTTTTTAACTTATCTTAAATAATCAAAATTATCCATCTGGTGTTAAATTAGGAGTTCCAGGTCTTCTTTGGACATAAATTTATTCCATCTCCACAGGTCTGAGAGATAAACTATATTACATTCCTCTAACTTGCTTACAAATTCCCTCTTTATATCGAGATCATGAACCCATTTAGATCTTATCTTGGTATGTGGTATTAGGTATGGGTCAAGCCCTAATTTCTTCCACACTAGTTTCCAATTTTCCCAGCAGTTTTTGCCAAATAGTGAGTATTTATCCCAAAAGCTGGGGTCTTTGGGTTTCTGATCATCATTTCTTACAAAACAATAATATTCCATTACATTCATATATCATTTTATAGGGATAGGAGGGAGGATAGCACATAAAAACTAAGGTATAAATGAAAGCCTTTAAGACTATCAGGAACACATAAATCTGAAAGAGGCAGCTCTGGCATCCTGGTGAGAGCATTAGATCGGAAAAAAGTTTGAATCTTTGGAAGCTAGGTAATTTGTGAGAACTCATCTTGTTACTCTGAATCTCACTTTCCTATCTCTGAAATAAGGATAATAAGAGTTCCTAATTACTAGTTCTTTGGGGTAGGTCATAGATAACATTTGCAATATGTGCTTCACAAAGTTATTATGATGGTCATGTGAGGGGGGTGAAAATTAAAAAAAAAAGTCTACATAAGAAAACAATTTAAATATTGTTTATCAAGTCATTGTTCTTTCAGAGAATTATTCCATTGATCTTAATTTGAGAAGGTTATCATATTCTTTTGAAGATTATATTATGCATATATAAATTATGGAAGGCCCTACCAAGCAGGGAAGATTTCATGTACAATATGCCTCCAGTAGTTCAACATATATCTATCTGTCCAGGCTTTTTAAGTCATAGATGGTCATAGAAACATATAATCATTAATTATGATGTACATCTCTCATATATAGACATTTTCTCTGCCTGCCCTCCATGTTTCACCTCTGCTTATCTACTTTTCTGTGCTCTTTTGAAGTTCCAATTAAAATCCTGTCTTCTACAAGAAGCCTTTCCCAAGCTCTCTTAATTTTAGTGGCTTCCCTCTGTTAATCACTTCCTATTTATCGTTTTAAAAATTTTCCTTGCTTATTGTCTTGCCCATTAGACTGCAAATTAAATGGTGGGTCTGTCTTTTATCTCTTTTTGTGTACCCAGTTTTTAATATACAATAGCATTTAATCAACATTCATTAATTGATAAACGTCTTGGAAGAGCTATGATCTGCACAGTGAAAATAAATAATCAATAAATAATCACTGTGATAGTTGTGAAGGGAGAAGAAGGTCAAGAAAGGCTTTAAGGAGAAAGTCAGACTTAAAGAGGGTTTTGACAGATGGGGAGACTTTTCATTGGTGGAGCCTTATTTCAAGAATCTGTGAATTTTAGGAAAACTATTAACATAATTGACTATATTAATAACCAAATTAACAAAAAAACATATGATAATCTCAATAGATGCAGAAAAAGCATTTGATAAAATCCAACATCCATTCCTATTAAAAATATTAGAGAGCATAGGAATTAATGGACTTTTCCTTAAAATAGTCAGTAGCATCTATTTAAAACCATCAGCTAGCATCATATGTAATGGTGATAAACTGGAACCATTCCCAATGAGATCAGGGATGAAACAAGGTTGCCCACTATCACCATTACTATTCAATATTGTATTAGAAATGCTAGCCTTGGCAATAAGACAAGAAAAAGTGATTAAAGGAATTAGAGTAGGTCATGAGGAAACCAAATTATCACTCTTTGCAGATGATATAATGGTCTACTTAAAGAACCCTAGAGAATCAACTAAAAAACTATTAGAATTAATCCACAACTTTAGCAAAGTTGCAGGATACAAAATAAATCCACATAAATCATCAGCATTTTTATACATCACCAACAAAATGCAACAGCAAGAGATACGAAGAGAAATTCCATTCAAAATAACTATCGATAGTATAATATATTTGGGAATATATCTGCCAAGGGAAAGTCAAGATCTATATGAGCAAAACTACAAAACACTCTCCACACAAATAAAGTCAGATCTAAACAATTGGAAAAACATCAAGTGCTCTTGGATAGGTCGAGTGAATATAGTAAAGATGGCAATACTACCTAAACTAATCTATATATTTAGTGCTATACCAATCGAACTCCCAAGAGATTATTTAAATGAATTAGAAAAAAATTACAACAAAATTCATCTGTAAAAACAAAAGGTCAAGAATTTCAAGGGAATTAATGAAAAAAAAATGCAAATGAGGGTGGCCTAGCTGTACCAGATTTAAAACTACATTATAAAGCAGTGGTCACCAAAACCATTTGGTACTGGATAAGAAATAGAGTAGTGGATCAGTGGAATAGGTTAGGTTCACAGGACAAAATACTCAATGACAATATTAATCTAGTATTTGATAAACCCAAAGACCCCAGTTTTTGGGATAAAAACTCACTATTTGACAAAAACTGCTGGGATAATTGGAAACTAGTATGGAAGAAATTAGGCATTGACCCACACCTAACACCATATACTAAGAAAAGATCAAAATGGATTCATGATCTAGGCATAAAGAATGATATTATAAACAAATTAGAACAATGTAGGATGGTTTACCTCTCAGACCTGTGGAGGGGGAAGGAATTTGTGACCAAAGAAGAACTAGAGGTCATCATTAATCACAAAATAGATAAGTTTGACTATATCAAGTTAAAAAGTTTTTGCACAAACAAAATGAGTGCAGACAAGATTAGAAGGGTAGCAGTAAACTGGGAAAATATTTTCCCATCCAAAGGTTCTGATAAAGGCCTCATTTCTAAAATATATAGAGAATTGACTCAAATATATAAGAATTCAAGCCATTCTACAATTGACAAATGGTCAAAAGATACGAACAGACAATTTTCAGATGAAGAAATTGAAACTATTTCTGGTCACATGAAAAGGTGCTCCAAGTCACTATTGATCAGAGAAATGCAAATTATGACAACTCTGAGATACCACTACATACCTGTCAGATTGGCTAAAATGACAGGAAATGATAATGATAACTGTTGGAGGGGATGTGGGAAAACTGGGACACTGATACATTGTTGGTGGAACTGTGAACGGATCCAACCATTCTGGAGAGCAATTTGGAACTATGCTCAAAAAGTTATCAAACTGTGCATACCATTTGACCCAGCAGTGTTCCTACTGGGCCTATATCCCAAAGAGATTTTAAAGGAGGGAAAGGGACCCACATGTGCAAAAATGTTTGTGGCAGCCCTTTTTGTAGTTGCAAGAAACTGGAAATTGAAAGGATTCCCATCAATTGGAGAATGGCTGAATAAATTATGGTATATTAATGTTATGGAATATTATTGTTCTGTAAGAAACGACCAACAGGAGGAGGATTTCAGAGAGGCCTGGAGAGACTTGCATGAACCGATGCTGAGTGAAATCAGCAGAACCAGGAGAACATTATACACTGCAACAAGACTATACGATGATCAATTTTGATGGACATGGTTCTCTTCAACAATGATGTGATTCAAACCAGTTCCTATTGTTCAGTGATGAAGATAGTAATATACATCCAGAGAGAGGCCTGTGGAAACTGAGTGTGAACCACAACACAGCATTTTAATGCTTTCTATGAATATTTCCATGCATTTTGTTTTCCTTCTTAGGTTGTTTTTTCTTCTTCTCTTTCTAGATCTGATGTTTCTTGTGCAGTAAGATAACTGTATACATATGTATACATGTATTGTATTTGTCATATAATTTATCCTATTTAGCATGCATTAGATTACCTGTCATGTAGGGGTGGGGGATGGGGGGAAGGAGGGGAAAAGCTTGGGAAAAAAGTTTTTGCAAAGGTCAATGTAGAAAAATCACTCATGTTTTATAAATCAAAAGCTTTATTTAAAAAAAAATAAGTAGGATCTTATAAGAAAACCCATTATCATTACAAAACTTTCTGACTTGATGAATGAAGCAATGTATAAACCATTCTTAAAAAGATGATAAGGCTTATGCATGCCTTAAGATTAGTGAAATAATACTCAAGTAATATTGGCATGCTATCTTCAAATTTCTGAAATTTTTTTTTTGACTGAGGTATAAACATAGACTTTAATTTGAAAGTCCCAGATGCATTTCCTCTAAAAACAAGAGTAACTTTTTTCCCATAGCTTTTTTCCCCAGTGTATTTTTTTTCTTCCACCAAGATTTGAACCTGGCATTCCTTAATATAATAGACCAGTTTAATCTACATTGAAGATTTGTCTCCAAATTTGGGAACTTCATCTATTATTATTATTTTTAAAACAACTGTGAAAACTTCTTTGCTTTCTCCATATCTGCACTATCTGCTTCTCTTGATACTTGTACATTATGAAACAGTCCACAATTTTTAAATTGTGCAAATGATGATTTGTAGTGCTTGATGAAAATGCAGATTGAAGACCAGACTCTGGAAGATATTCCTTTAAGCTTGAGGCAAGTTCAAGCCAAGACTAGAAGTTTCTCTGAACTTTTAAAAGTAAAATACCCTGGAGGAATATAGGTATTCTGAAGTTGATGAGTCTAAATTTTATTCTAGAGAATAGAATGTCATCAAAGATTTTTTGTTTTGTTTTATTTTTATTCTTAAATTGACAGGCAAAACCCATTCCCCAAAGAACATGTAAAAAAACGTATCTTCACTCTTAATTCATCAGTTCACTATCAGGAGATGGATAACATAATTTATTATTTGTTCTTTGGAACTGTGGTTGGTCATTCTGTTGATTAGAATTCCAACATTTTCTATCTTTATAGTATTTTTGCTACTGTGTACATTTTCTTTTTGTTTCCACTCACTTTATTCTATATCAATTCACAGAATCTTCAGTTTTATTTCCTAAAGCAATCATGATCATCATTTCTTACAGCATCATATTGTTCTATCATACACAAATGTCATAACTTGTTCAGCCATTCCCAATTAATAGTTTTGCTTCATTTAAATTTTTTGTCATTTTAAAGAGCTATTTTTTTTTACAATTTTATCCTTTCCTTTCTTTTTTGATGTCTTTGGGGATGTGGTCTTAATAATGGTTTTGCTGTATCAAAAAATATGGTCTTTGGGAATAGGTTTAAATTACTTTCTAGAATGGCTAGAAATTCACAATTATGTATTATATTTACCTTTACCATAAATCCTTGGTGACAATGATGAAGTAAAAGAGAACATTAAGTTAGGAAAAACCGAGATCAAGATTAGACTGAAGATAGATATCTGAGAGACACCTGCAAGATTCCAGGTAAATATATTCCATTCTTTGCCTTTGAAATTACCCCAATTTATTTTGTACAGATATTTCTTGTATATGGTTATCATGTTGTCTCATTTTGCTACCAATTAGACTATAAATTCCTTGAGAGGAGGGACCTATTCCCTGCCCCCCACCACTATTTTCCACTGTATTCCTAGTATATAGCACAATGCCATTATTTTCCTTTGTATTCCTAGTATATAGCACAGGCACATAAAAGACACATAATGAAGGTTAGTTAACTTACTGACTTCCATTCATAGGTCATCTAGTTTAAGTTTTCATTTTAGATTAGAAAAATGAGATTCAATGAAGTTCCTTACCTATAAAATTTCTGAGGGGACTCGTTGCTTCTTTCTCTTCTCTTCTATACCAACAAGGATCTATTAAGCCTCTAATATAAGTATAAATATGCCAAACACTGTGTAAATAAAGATAAAGAGAAATTATCTCAAGAGTTAAGGAGTTTCCCCACATCAGTCAAGGAACTCGATTCCCCATATGACAACTACTAATACAATGCTCTTTCCTTAACAAGAATCATAAAAAGAATCAAGAAAGAGTTGAGGCTTGAATTTATCTCTCAATTAAAAAAAACAATTCTTTATTCAGTAAGCATTTATTTCAGAAACCTTTAAAAGTTACAATATTCTCTTTTAAATTTATGTTTATGTGACTCAAAGTCTCAGATTTTGCTGTTCAGAGCACTACTGGCAAAGTGAATAAGGATAAAACAATATCCCTTTTTTGGTCACCAAAAAGTCACTTCCATGGTTATTGAGGACAACTGGGTGCAATCTGTTTTTTTCTTTTGCTTCCTTTCTCATGTCTTTTTCGACATATTTTCAGCTTATCTAGTCCCTGTGAAATGTACAGTTTCTTTCAAAAGTTTGGTCTTTTTTCCCTCTTAAAAGTTTAAATGCTTTAAATGATGTGCCAAGCCTCTATTCACCTCTGCTGGAATGATTTCAGAGAATTTACACTCATAGAAAATTATTTTCTATCTGCAGCTCCTTCTGGTATTGATTTGGCCACAGATATCTTAGTAAAGTTAAAATGAAACAGGGAAATAAAGGGGAGGCAAATGTAGAAGACAGACAGAGTGATAGCAAGAACCAACTTTTTTTGTTTGTTAGCTTTAGGTAAGAATGTTCTTTTCCTTTTGTTTTCTTTCTTTTCTTTTTTAAGGTTGCTCATTAGGAACCAAGATACTGGGCTAATAGAAACTGAGGTCCAGATGAACTCTTCCAACATTCCCCTCCAAATAATTTATAATACTCCTTCAAATCAAATTTTGGAGGGGCAGAAGCAAAAAAAAAAAGATCCTAGGGAGACATTTTCCCCATCTATCTCAAGTAAGGAGTTCTACATGAGGGGTCGATAAAACCAGGGTAGGTCCAAACCTGGTCTGTGGCAAGGATATGAGTGATAAGCCTTGGAAGTAGCTGGGAAAGCATTAGTAATGGGGTAGCTTTGGGATTTCTCAGTTCAGAAACAGTATGGGGGTCAGACAATGGGTCAAAGACCATCTGTTGGCACTGAGTATAGCTGGCAATTATTGCCCCAAAATGCTATTGCTCAAAAGCATGTCTATATCACATTTCCAGGATGGAGAGAAATGCTTACACTCAATTACAAGGGGTACTAATGATATTTTCAGGGCTAAAAGCATTGGTAGGACTTACAGCTCCAGGAGAGCAGGGAATCTTGTTTTGTTGCTAGCGAGAAAAACACTAGTAATTATAGTTACAGGGGAATAAGGGTCCCTTCTAAGAAAAGATCAAAACACAGACCAGGAGAGCAATTATTATACCTCAGCTAGTTAATAACATCCTGGAAGGACCAAAAAAAAATCAACAACCAAACTTTCCGATTCCTATGGAATAAACTGCTGAAAACTGAAGCATAAAAAATACTGAATCTTGTCACAATGTTTCTCCACCACCGGGTAAACATAGCCCATTTTTAATATAAAGTTTAAAGTGAAGAAATAGACTGAAAAAAATTAGCAACAATCAAATAACACACAAAAAGATGACAAAAACACATTCCAAAATTAAGAACTTGCTGATAAAAAATTATTGTGGTGGCAATAAAGACCAAGATACAAGCTTTAAAGTCAAAAATAGATATAAGCAAAACATCAAAGAAAAATGCTAATTTGATCCAAAGCCAGCAACAATTTCTGGTAGAGTTAAAGAAAGTGATAAATGATAGAGGAAAAATGGAAAAGAAATGAGAGTGATCGAGAGGAGGGAAGATATAAGCAATGCTGGTTATAAGGGAAGGGAGAAGGCAATGGAGGCGATGGGGGCTGAATAAAGAACTACCATCATCTACCCTGCTCTGGCTGGACGTTTCTTGGTGACCAAGCCTGCTTGGCTGGATGTGCACTGAAGCACATGATAGCAAGAAATCCCATCATCGGGGGGCAGAGCCAAGATGGCGGAGTGAAAACGTGACTCTCTGCAACTCCTCCGATCTTTTCTCAAATTAACAATAAAATAAGCCTCTGAACTGATCTTCAAGTCAACGAATTCAGAAATACTGGGATACTGCTTGCTGATATCTCTGAAGAACTTCACATCAGGTTTGTCTAACTTGGACAGAGGGATAAAGAGTGGTGTAGGCTGGAAGTGAGGGTGGGACTCAACTCATTGTGGCAAAAACTCCAAACTCCAAACACCTGGAGTTTATCTGAGGCACTCGGGACACTCTGCCCGGATTGGGGACAAGTGTTCTGGCAGACTTGCCTTTTTTAAGGAGTAATTCGGACTTAGTCCTAGCCCCCACCGGCCCAGCACCTTAAATTAATTCACGAAATTGCCCCAGAGCAAAGAGGTTTAGCCACCATTTTTCCAACCTTAAAAAGATATACACGCTGTCTAAAAAAAATGAAAAATTAGAAGAAAATATGAAATATTTTCTAGGAAAAACTGATTTGGAAAATAGATCTAGGAGAGACAATCTAAGGATTATTGGACTTCCTGAAAGTCATGATGAAAAAAAGAATCTAAACACTATCTTCCAGGAAATCCTGAAAGAAAACTGCCCTGAGATTGTAGAATCAAAAGGCAAAATCACCATTGAAAGAATTCACCAATCACCTCCTGAAAGAGATACCAAAATTAAAACCCCAAGGAATATCATGCCAAAATTTCAGGACTATAGCAGCAAGGAAAAGATTCTGCTAGCAACTAGGAAGAAACAATTCAAATACCAAGGATCAATAATTAGAATCACACATGATCTGTCAGCCTCCACATTGAAGGATCAAAGGGCCTGGAACCAGATATTTCAAAGGGCAAAGAAACTTGGATTACAGCCAAGAATAACCTATCCAGCTAGAATGAGCATTATCCTCCAGGGAAGAAGATGGTCATTCAATGATATAGGTGAATTGCACCTATTTCTAATGAAAAGAACAGATCTAAACAAAAAATTCAACATCCAAACACAGAACTCAAGAGATTCATAAAAAGGGAAAAAGGAAAGGAGTCTTGAGAACTTTATTTTTACAAGGGGGATACTTAAATTTTGGGGGTATAATTAACTAGATATTACTTTGATTATATGAAAAAGAGAACTAGAGGGGGAAAGGTTGTCATACTGGGGAAAAGAGGGAAAAAGTGGTAAAATAAGATCTAAAAAAAGGAGGTAAAAACAAGGTAAAATCTCTTGAAGAGGCAAAGAAAACCTAATATAATTGAGAGAAAGAGGGGAGGGAGATGAGCATTGTGTATGTAAATCTTAATCTCACCAGGTTGGGCTCTAAAAGTGTATATCAGACACTTGATTTCACATAGAAACTTGTCTGTTGCTAGAGGGAACTGGGATGGAAAGGAGGAAAAGAAAGGGATAAAATAATAGAAGGGAAAATAGAAGAATATGGAGAAAGGAGTAAAAACAGGGGGAGGGGACCTAAAGAGTGGAGTATTGTTTGGGGAAGGGGGTCATCAAAAGCAAAGTACTGAGGAGGGGGGAAGGGTGAAAGGGGAAAGGAAAGGGGAACATAACTTGGGTAAATAAGATGGCAGGAAATAAAGAATTAGTTATTCTAACTGTGAATGTGAATGGGATGAACTCTCCCATAAAGCGGAAGCAGATATCAGACTGGATTAAAAACCAGAATCCCACAATATGTTGTCTACAAAAAACACATCTAAAACATAGTGACACATACAGGATGAAGGTAAAAGGCTGGAGCAGAACCTATTATGCTTCAGGTGAATAAAAAAAAAAAGCAGGGGTAACAATCCTTATCTCAGATCAAGTAAAAGCCAAGATAGATCTAATCAAAAGAGATAAGGAAGGAAATTATATTTTATTAAAGGGTACCATAGATAATGTAGCAATATCAATACTAAATATATACGCCTCAAGAGCAATAGTATCCAAATTCCTAGGGGAGAAATTAAGAGAGATGCAAGAAGAAATAGACAGCAAAATTATACTAGTGGGGGATCTCAGCCTTGCTCTCTCAGAACTAGATAAATCAAACCACAAAATAAACAAGAAAGAAACTAGGGAGGTAAACCAATTGTTATAAAAGTTAGGTATGATAGATCTATGGAGAAAGTTGAATGGAGATAGTAGGGAGTTTACTTTTTTCTCAGCAGTCCATGCAACCTACACAAAAATTGACTATGTGTTAGAGCATAAAAACCTCAAAATCAAATGCAGAAAGGCAGAAATAGTAAATGCATCTTTTTCAGATCATGATGCAATAAAAATCACATGCTATATATGGCCAGGAGAAAATAAACCAAAAGTTAATTGGAAATTAAATAATCTAATCCTGAAAAACGAATGGGTGAAAGAGCAAATCATAGACAAAATCAATAATTTCATCCAGGAGAATGACAATAATGAGACAACATACCAAAATGTGTGGGATACAACCAAAGCGGTTATAAGGGGCAATTTTATATCTCTAGATGCTTACTTGCATAAAATAGAGAAAGAAAACATATTTGAAAAGAAAACTATTTGAAAACTATTTGAAAACATATTTTGAAAAGAAAACTATTTGAAAAAATAGAGAAAGAAGATGTACTACCAAATTCCTTCTATGACACAGATATGGTGCTGATAGCTAAACCAGATAGGGAGAAAACTGAGAAAGAAAACTATAGACCCATTTTCCTAATCAATATTGATGCCAAAAAAAATTAATTAATTAATTAATTTATTTTTATTTATTAATACTTTTTATTCGCAAAACATATGTATGGGTAATTCCTAAATATTAACCCTTACAAAGCTTTCTGTTACAAATTTTCCCCCCTACTCCCCACCCCTCCCCTAGATAGCGGGATATCCACTACATGATAATTATGTTAGAATACTTAAATCGATTATATGTATAGTTATTGCCACATATTATTTTTTTGTTCAGGAGAAATCGTATCTATAAGAGAGAAGAATCTGACAAAGGAAATACAATGCAAGCAAACATCAATAGAGAACATGAAAATGTTATGTTGTGGTCCACATTTCACACCCCTCTCTCTGGGTGTATATGGCCTTCTTCACTGCACAATTGTAATTGGTTTGAAGCATTTCATTGTTGAAGAGAGTCATGTCCATTAGAACTGATCCTCATATAGTACTTTTGTTGCCGTGTACAATGATCTCCTGGTTCTGCTCATCTCACTCAGCATCAGTTCATGCAAGTCTCTCCAGGCCTTTCTGAAATCGTCCTGTTTGTCATTTCTTACAGAGCAATAATATTCCATAATATTCATATACCATAATTTATTCAGCCACTCTCCAATGGATGGGCATCTACTCAGTTTCTAGTTTCTAGCCACCACAAAAAGAGCTGCCACAAACATTCTTGCACATGTGGGG
>JAJPUD010022091.1:0-21995 GCA_023553655.1 Myrmecobius fasciatus | reverse complement strand
GGCATCCTTTATCATGCTCACACTTTTCATGAGAAGGTGCCTCCTACAAATTTCCAAGCAAAAGCTTATGCAAAGTAACTGTCTCAAGTTAAAGGGAACTCACCAGAAAAATTCTCCTGTCCACTACTACATCAGTGTACAAAATGAGGAAAGTAGTAGTTCTCTTAGTTCATGTTGTCACGTCTGAGGAAAAACATGGATGGACTGGAGTGGCTTCAGAGGGGATGATCTAGTATACATATAAAAATCAACTGAAAGAAACTAGAAATTTTTAGCCTGCAGGAGAGCTAATTAGGGAAGCAGAGGGGGAGGTGAAAAAGAACAATATTGCAAGCAAAAGACAGCATTAATATAATGCTTATTATGTGGTGAGCATTGTGCGAAATGCCTTACAAATATCTCAAATGAAATATTATTGTCATCCTCATTTTACAGATGAAAAGACCAAGGCAAAAAGAGATTTAGTAATTTGCCCCAAGTCACAGTTAGTGAGTGTCAGAACCAGTTTTGAATTTAGATCTTCCTAACTTCCAGCCCAAGTCTACCACTGCGCTATCCACTTAGGAAAGGTACAATATCAGTCTATAAGCATTTGAAAGGCTAACATTTAGTAGAAGGATTAGACTTTTTCTCTTGCTCCTGGAGGAATTCGTAGAAATTGCAAAGAATCTGGTTTAGATTTCTTAACATCTTCCTAATAATTAGACCTATCAAGAAGCTGAATGAACTGCTTCAGGGATTAAAAACTTGTCCTCACCAAATTATTTATTTTTTTTCTTTCTGGAGGAGTCTGGATAAACACTTGCTTTGGTGTTGTAGAATGATGCTAGTAAATGTATCTTGTATCACTCTGAGATACTGTGAAGAAGATGAGGTTGAGCCTTCCTCCTCTCTTATCTGGTTTGTTGCAATAATAATCTGCCATTTGGTTTCTCTGCTTTAAGTCTCTCTTTCCCCTCTCTAATGCATCCCTACTAGCTGTCAGTTTTCTTCTTAGAACACTTCTGTCCATGTTATCATTCTGCTGAACAAATATCAGAAGCACTTTACTTCCTTCAGAACCAAGTAAAAATTCATGTGTTTGGAATTTAAGGCCTTTCACAAACTGAATCTAATCTACCTTTCCAGTTTTTTAATATATTACTCCAGATATACTGGCCTCCTTGCTCTTCCTCATACATGCAATCCATTTCCTGTTTCTGTGGCTTTACATAGATTTTCCTTCATGCCTGGAATGTACTTCCTCATCTCTGACTAGTTTCCTTCAAGTTCAGCTCATAGGCTGCCTTATAAAAGACCTCTCCTGATCTGATGCTAGTGGTTCCCTGTCCAAATTATCTTGTACTGTATTTATTTTGCTTATGTTTACATGTATACATGTTATCCCTCTCAATAGAATTTAAGTTCCTTGGAGACAAGGAATATCTTTTTTGTCCTATCAACCCAGCACAGTACCTGGCACACTTTTGTTCAATTATTTTCAGTTGTGTTTTTGTCCCTTTGTGATTGACTCCATTTGGATTTTTTCTGACTAGGCTATTGGAGAGGTTTACCATTTCCTTATCTAGTTCATTTTTACAGACAAGGAAACTGAGGCAAGCAGGATTAAGTGACTTGCCAGATTTGAATTGAGGAAGATGTGTCTTTCAGTCTCCAGAGCCAGTATTTTATCTACTGTGCCATCCAGCTGCTTCATGGTATTTCACTCTACCCACCAGGGAAAGTCATACTTCAAACTCTTCCGAGGAAAAAGTATTCATAAATACTTACTGAAAGATTTATGGATTGAGATACCTCCATATCAGGAAACAGGCAAAAATCACATAAATTGTAATTGTAGGTCAAGATTTGCTCTGACTCCAAGTCTATCATACCAAACTGCCTGATGCAATTATTATTATTCCTATATACTATGTATAATTTATTGTCTTAGAAAGTTACCTGGGATGATCAATGTTGGGGAACTACCCATACATATGTTATACAAATAAAAAGCTTTAATAAAAATAAAAAAGAAAAAAAAAGTTACCTGGGAGCTCAAAAAAAAAAGAATTTTTAAAACTTCACATGTAGTTGGGAAAAATTAAATATTATTTTAAAAGTAGATGTTATGTATAAATAAATTTTTTTAAAAAAAATTTTTAAGTTATCTGACAGTTGGAGGAGAAATGATTTATCCAAGTCATAAAGCAGATGTTAAGAGATAGGATTGGAATATAGGTTTTTCTAACTCAAAATCTAACATATTTATCTATCCCTACATTACTGAAGAGGAAATTGAGATTTAGAGTGTCCAAGGTTCACTTAGTGAACTTAGTGATGGAACTTTAATTTGAATTCACTCTAAATTAGGATTACAAAGATTGTTTTGTTTATAATTTCTATCCCTTAATCACTAAGGCCCAAGCCTCAGTCCAAGCATTGTCCACTTACTGATTTTCATCATCTTTGGTGAAATAAAATGTCTTAATTAAAAAAAAAATATGTTTATAGACCCTGTAACTCCCAAATAATAATAATATTTATGCATATGTATATATGTATATGTAAATAAGCAATCCCTAATTTACTGAAGACAATTCATATTTGTCACAGGTGGGTGGTCTATTGATCAGAACTTCTCTTCCTGGAGTTGTGGATTCTTTCCTCCTCCTTCCCCTTATCTAAGACTCCCCTCCACCCTAACTTCACCCCTATCCCCTTACCCCCGCCCCAATCTAGTTTCCAGACCAGCAGCTAAGTGCCCCTCTTCCAGAAAGCCACTCCTTATCCCTTCCTTCTTTCCTTATAACTACATTTTACTTATTTATTTTAAACATTAAAAAACATTTTTTTGAATTTCAAATTCTCTTCCTCCTTTTGATCCCTCCCTACCCGCTCAAATAACAAACAATATGATTCTCAATATAAGAATTAAGTTATTTTGTTGAATTTCTTCCCCCAGGCTATTGTTTCCAGTGTTAGGCTGGTTAGGAGAGCACCTCCTAGAGTAAGTGGAGATTTGTTCTAGGTTTCTCGAATAAGATTATATTTTCTGAAAGAAAGATTGTTACATGCGGTGTTAAGGTTTATAGAGTACAGTATTCTACATACAGGATATTAAAGGATTAAGTAAGCTTTTGTGAAATGGCCATCGAATCCAACAAATATAGCTTTGTTTCTATGGGAAAATCCATTGAATTTTAAACAACTAATTTATGCATTTTTAGGACACCTTCTGAGAAGTTGGGGAATGCCGTTATTTTTCATGCTACATTTCCTAGGAACATCTTGTTACTCAGTTTTAGGTAGCCATTAACTGCTTAACCTTCCCTATGGTCCTCTGCTTTGCTTTGAAAATACAAAACAAACCCCCGCTCTTTCAGAATCTGATTCTGGTTTTGTGTGTCTCCTTCATCAAGGAATTTAACCAGATTAGCTATGTAGATTTCATTTTCATTCTTCAAACCCTAGCTTGGTTGGGTTTTTTTGGGGGGGGAAGAGGGCGGGGGAGGAGCCTATAATCCAGGTGCTATTTACCTGTGTTTTTTTTTTTTTTTTTCTTATCACAACCATCTCTCCTCAACTTCCCTCCTCATTTTTTCACCCCTCGGAAATCAATTTCAAGACAGTCAAGCTCACTCTACCCACGAGGGAAAGTCATACTTCAAACTCTTCCCAGGAAAAAGCTATGTAGCAATTTCTCGTTTCATTCTCGCTGTGAAGAATGCTGGGGTTTGTAGTCTTTATAGTCCCCAGGTTGCAATTTTTCGGTCCCGGAAGCAAAGGAATAAACTACAAATCCCAGAGGGCGGAGAAAGGAAAATGTAAAATAAAAGGTGGGAGGGGTAGAGGTCCCTTCCCTCTCTTCTCCACCCCCATCCTTTTATCTAAGTACGCAAAGCTTGGCGGAACTGTGGTATGCTCTCCTACATCTTCCAGGCTTGCTTATTCGTCCAGCCGAGTGACGGCAGCAAAGCGAGGGAAGAAGGAAAGGAGGAGGCGGAGAGAGAGAAAGAGAGACTAGCTCCTCCCGCTTCTTTTAATGTCAACTGGGGGAATGGGTTGATTTGACACATTCCCAGTTGCTGGGAGATTACTCTGTGGTTATTAGGCTGGGAAGTAGAGGGATGGATGGGCGTGAGAAGAGGGAGAGGGGAGGCAGTTCCCACTCTGGCTGCTGTAGGGACTCCACAAAGAAAGAAAGGAAGACAGACAGCAACAGACAGGAATAAAAGGAACAAAGACTGAGGTCTAATACTGGGGAAGGAGGGGTAGAAAAAGACGGTGAACAGCACAAATAGAGCTAATGATAGAATCTATTATTTTGGGAGGGAAAAACAGAAGCCACTCCATTCCCCTGCCCTTCTCCCCTCCCCCTTCTTTCACTCCCTGTGCTTGGAGGAAAAAAAAAGAGCCTGGAGTCTTTAGTGACAAGAAAGAGGAGTGGGAAAGGCTAATCTAGCAAAGACCTCTCCCTATGGAACTGGCTTCCTTGGTGAAAGGAAAGAGGAAGTTCTCCTGGTTTGCCCTTCGCGATTACGAGCATTGGTTATATTTTTTTAATTACTCCAATTCTCGGTCTCCCTCAGTGTATGGACGCCTCCCGCGACTCAGATAAGGAACATGGGGGCTATGTGTCCGTAAATCTCTAGGTTACTGGGGGTGAGGGTTCCAGGAAACACTCTGGAGTATGAGGAGTGAAGAGACTGGATACTTCTCTTTGGTTTCCTCCTCCATTCCCCTAGAAGTCAAAAGAACAAACTGAGTCTTCTGGTTAGCTTTTTTGTTTTTATTTATTTATTTTTTTGGTCTGGTGGCAGCTGCTGTCTAGAAGAAGAGGCTTCCCAGCAGGGAGGCGGACAGAAGTCTTTGAGTGTGTGTGTTGGGAGTGCAAGCTGCCTAGGAGGCGGCCGCCTAGCGCCGCTTGCTGGGGGTGTGACCTTTGCTTCTCTCGGGGGGCGAAACTAGCTGAGGACCCCCGCAGCTGCTCTTCAGTACCACGCACAGCTCTGGAGCAAGGAGCAGGCGAGTGTTTTAGATCCCGAAAAGAGACTGAGTCCTGAAGTGATGGGGAGCTACATGAGCACGCTGAGAACCGGGGAGCTAAGCACCAGCCCAGGGCAGGAAGATTGCCCCATCTGAGGGGTTTAACCCCAAAGAAGGAGGAGAAAGAGGAGGAGCCGGGGGGTGCTGGAGCAACCACTCCCGCTCCACAAACGCTTACACCCATCGCCCACTTCGGGCCCACGAGGAGGCTAAAAATCTCTAAAGCGCCCGCCGGGGCTTCTTGTAGCAGGCTCTACGGAGAGCATTTGCAAACAAGTGTCTGTCGCGGTCTACCCGAGGCCCACCCCTGCTGGCGTCCCTTTTCACTCCGGGACTGGCTTTTATGGGGCAAGCGGAAGACATTCAGCCACTGGCCACACAATCCGCGAGCAGTCGCTGCTGAGATCTTGTCCTGCAGCTCGTCCTAGTCCCATAGTCCCAGCTCCGCCGCGGCGGCGCAGGGTGTGGAGAAGTCCGCTTTACAAACAGCTAGGCAGATTGGGGGCTCTCAGCTGGACTAGTACCTGGGCATTCACAAGGATCTATACCGACAAAAGCAACGTGGTTTTGTTTTGAATTTTGTTCTTGTTTCTTTCCTCCACCCCCGGGAAGCTTCGGGGGTGGTTCGGGCTACCTCCCATTTTCCATCTCTTTCTCTGGGGGAAGAGCTGCCGCCTGGAGAATGGATTATAATAAACCTGGCGAAGGGGAGAGGAGCAGCTCGTGAAGCTCTGTGCGAGCCCACCGCCGCTGCCCCTGCAGTCGAGTACCGTGCCCGTCACCCTATAGATATCCCCCAGCAGGGGTCATCTGGAAGAGGGATTAAAAATCAAGTACCAGAGAGAGGGGTGCAGAGAGGAGAGCGAGTGTGGTGTGCTGTGATTGTTGTGTTATGTGTTTGTGTGTGTGAACGCGCATGTTTTATGTGTGCTGGAGGTATCGTTTTTCCTTCATTGGACTTAATTCCATGACCCCTCCAACACGTGATAGAATTGATTAATAATAGTGGGGTAGTGGGGGCTTCTTCCCTGAGGAACCTTTTTATTATGACAGCCTTGGTCTCCAAGGGGTTAATTAACTTGGGCTACTTGTCGAAGTTATCTCTAGAACGGTAACCTATTTGGGGAGTTTTAATTTGAGTTTGTGCTGGTGACCAAAGGACTCTAGAGAGTGGGGTTATCTTAGTTAAGAGGTTTGTGCTTTTCGGGGAGACAGTGGGGAATTTGACCCCACGATAGTTTATCCTCTTTGATGACTCCTGGAGGCGGTGGGCCGATGAAAGACTGCGAGTATAGTCAGATCAGCACTCACAGCTCCTCTCCCATGGAGTCTCCTCATAAGAAAAAGAAGATCGCTGCCAGAAGGAAATGGGAGGTTTTCCCGGGAAGAAACAAATTCTTTTGTAATGGGAGGATCATGATGGCTCGGCAGACCGGCGTCTTCTACCTAACCCTGGTCCTCATCTTGGTTACTAGCGGACTCTTCTTCGCATTCGAGTAAGTGAACCATGCAAATCTATTCTCTTCTGGCTCATGCTTCTCACTCCTCTCACACCACCTCTTTTATTTACTTTCGTTTTCTAGCTATTGTCTATGTTATATAACCAATTTGGTGGGAATTTTTTAGGTTTGTTTTTGGATCCATAGAAATAATGCTCTCTTATGGCAGGTTTCTGAGAACAGAGGGGAGAGTGCAATGGGTACACATTTTGGTGAAGTCCCTGTTCTCTGGATGAACAAGGATAGAGAGCCACTGGTGACTGATTCTTTATTTTTTTTCCTCCGTTAATTTCCAGGAATTGGCCAACTATAAAAGTATTAAAATTCACTGTTAGGTAAAGACAATTGGGGCTTTTTGTGGCACTCACTGAGCACCAAATCTTCTGTGCACTCATATTTCAGGTATGTAAGTACAACCAACCCAATATGAATGTGGAGGATTGGATTGTAGTTTTAACATTTCTGAAATGATCAGTCTTTTGACTAACAGTTTATTCATTCCTGTTTGTGTCTAAAATATTTCTTAGGAGTTACCTCTTCACTTATCAGTGGGTTTTAAAAACAAAGTATCTTCAGGAACAGCTGATTATGGAGACTTCAGGCCTTTTAACAATGATGAAACTGAAGGCAAAACTTATTCTAAAAACATCATGATTTAATTTGGGAACAGAATACACGTAGCTTGCTTACTAATTTTTTTTCCTGAGGCAATTGGGGCTAAGTGACTTGCCCAGGGTCACACAGCTAGGAAGTGTTAAGTGTCTGAGGTGAGATTTGAACTCAGGTCCTCCTGAATTCAGGACTGGTGCTCTATCCACTTTGCCACCTGGTTGCCCCTTGCTTACTATTTGCAAGAAAAACAGATTGGGTCAATTGTGACTCTGCCCTTGTGCCAGCTTACAGAAGGTCTTCTAATTTATTAATAGGTAAAACAGTTTAACTACACTCCAGAGCTAAATCAATTAATATTATGGAGTCCAGTAATATGAGGTTAGATTCTTATTTTTAGCCTGAGATGATAGATGGGCTCTTGGTAGTTTGTGATTGTTCCATATCTTTCCATTTGCATGTGTGTAAACAGAGATGTAGATAGATATTCTTTTAGCCTCAGCAGCTGAGCTACCATGCAGGAATGATGACACTTTTTTTTTTTCTTTCAAAATACAGATCCTCAATTGAATCAGAATAATTAAATCAACAATGTTTACTTTGGGCCCTGATAAGTAGATATGACTTTGTACTTTGTGTTTGCTTTACCAAATATTGCCTAGAATGCAAGTGAATGATCTCTTCATTGGGACACCTGAATTACTGAGGTGAAATAATTTGTATTTGAAAATTCTGCTAAACTAAAGAAAAATTCTATTCAAAGTAATGCAATCAGGATAGAAAACTCCCCTCCTTCCTTTCAATTTTTTCCCATGTATTCCTGTTACCTTTCCCCAAATTCAAAACAACAAAAAGTTCAAATTTAAATGAGTTTTCCAAGTGTTTCCTTAGAATTTAATAATTAAAACAATGTTATCTTTTTTGAGAATAAGTAGTAGGAAGTATTCCTACTTCCTAATGGTGAACTGGTGGTGTGTCCAGAAGAGGTCATGTAACCAAAGGCCAGGGAGCTATTCTTCTGTGATACTGTTACTACCTTGCTGTGTAAACTTGGGATAGCTACTTGTTTGTTTTTTTTGTTTGTTTTTTTTTTAAAGAACCATTGAAAAGAAAAGCCATGCACAGACAATTTTTATGAAAACTACTGAAATGCTTTGAATTTAAATTCTAATGGAAAAGTCATTTATTTGGCTGCAACAGACTATTAAATAAAATTCATTGTACTAATAACTTCTGTATGAAATTTGTCTAAAAGATCACCTGTATTTAAGACCACCTGTCAGTAGATTCTGTAGACTCATGGGAAAATGGACATGAGATCTTTGTTTTGATTTCATCCACTTTTCTAGCCATTTCAAACATAAAGATTTATTAATTTTATGACTTAATTGGTGACCTTTGTTCATGAGTACATTTAATATAAAATAATAAATATTTCAAGTCACATACACTACAAACTCCACTTTATAAGTAGGGAGGCCTTGAGTTATTACCAGCTTTTATTTTGTCTTCTTAAGCACAACATCTAATGAAGCTACCATAAATTCATTTTCATTTCTTGATGTGTTTCCTCATACTGCAGGGTATGTTTTTTTTATCTAAGTAAATAGTTCCCCATAGTCCTCACTAGCAGATAGTTAAGGATCTTGTTCTGCATCAGCATTGTTAACTGGTGGGTGTAGAAATAAAAGTTTGTGCTAGAATTTTATTAGTTACTATTTGCAGTAACATTTTAATATCAGCTATATGTGTGTGTGTGTCATTTTTTCTGGGTTTGATTAGGTAATTTTGAAATTCAAGGAACTAGGTCATTCATCCTTGAAATAATAGTTCAGTGGAGAAGTGTTACTTTTGGAAAATACTTAAGTAACTGCATTCAGGTAGCTCATAGAAACTTGATTTCTTTTTTCATTAAGAACACATGCTTCCATATCTGCAAATATCCTCTACTGATTGTTGCTAATGGCATAATGAAATAAAGTAACTTTGACCAAATCAATTCCATAGGACCTGGAAGAACTAATTAATGATGCTATGGAAGTGAAATATAGCTGTTATCTACAAGAATGTCCATACTACAGATCAGAAGATGCTGAGAGCACCTGCATTTCATGCATAGATATCTTTAACATTAGTAGAATTATACTGTGCAACATTAGACTCTCCCTAATTTAAGCTATAGGGAGATACTAAGTTTTTATTAAAAATAAGAAAACCAGAATTTGTAGTTACTCCACAAATTATTCTGCATCAAACTTATTCTTTGATCATTTCCTATCATTACTTCTCCTGACCTCTAGATCTCTTTTTTTGATAGATTTAATAGAGAACAGTTAATTTTACCTAGCAAATAGTTCTGAGAGTGAAGTTAAGAAAGAACTTCTTGAAAACTGATGGCTCTTTTCACTAAGATTACTTAATATCATGAGTTAGGTATGTAAGAGCAGTCAGAATACTAGGCACAACTAAAGAAGTCATAGGATGAATGAATGCAAAAGCATTTATTAAGCATTTGCTGTGTGCCAAGAACTGGGTTAAGTCCGGGGAATACAATTAAAAAAAAATCTACAGTCCCTACTCTCAAGTAGCTTAGATTTAGAGGTACAAGGGACTTGAAAGATAATCTATTCTTCAGCTCTTCTTAATTTTACAGGAAGAAATGGGTTGTCAGGAATGGGGAAGTGATTTACCTAAAGTCTCCTACCTAGTAAGGAAAAGATCCAGGATTCAAACCAAACCTTTCTGACATGTGTGAAATATACACTGTTGAAAGCTGTGTTTTGTTCCCAGAGGATGGGCTTTTGTACAGGTGTGAAGAGCATAACTATAAGAATCCATTCATGCTAACTATGGTACCAGGAAACAGTAACAATGGGGCTACTATTATCATTGAAAGAATAGGATTAGTTACAAAATTGATGGAGACACTTCAAGCATTTTCTAGTATGTCCTAGAATATAGGAAAAGAATTAGGAGGATTTTTAATAAGAATCTCACCTCCAATTTTGATTTGATATTGTATTCCTACAGCTTCTTTCAAAGAGGGAAGGGCTGTTTATATGTTGGCTTCCTCCACAAAATCCCACAAAACATAGGGAATATTGATGAAATATGAGAGTATTTCAGTGGTATAATCCTATCTTTAAAAAGATGGCTGAAAAAGCTGATTGTGTGAAATATCGAAGTATCTCACTGTTTCCCATTATTGGTAAAAGCCTCCAGACTATCTTTGCAGCATAGTCAATTGTAGAGGGCCACAGATAGTGGGTGAGTCCCGCCTTATCACTCCTCTTCTAAGACCAAATGCTTGCTGCTATCGAGGTCCTCCAGAGAGCTAATCCAGACATAACAGTCAATTACATCTCTCATAATTGTAATTTGGAAAAAACAATGGACATTATCTTTGTAGTATGATAAATAAAGAAAATATTTTATAATATTTTATAAAATATGGAAGTACCTTCAAGAATGTTAATAACAGATGTTAATACCATATGTGTGAAAGTAATATGTGTACTTCAATACCTCCTCCTTTCCCTGCTAATGCCCATCCTTGCAATTATATGGCATATACATTTTATATTTTGTAAACAAATATATGTATGTTAATGTATGTACATGTTTTTTCCCTTAATGGATAATAAACTTCTTGGGGCCAGGAATTATTTTATTTCTATCTTTTTTTCTCTTAACAGCTGGCACAGAATAGACATTTAATAATTGTTTTTTTATTGATTCAGATTAGTGAGAAAAAGAGCAATAATGTTGTATTTCAGAAGTAATTTAACTTGTGTTTCAGTTTTCTTATTTGTAAAGAATAATAATAAAATATAAGAATACTCTTATGAAATCTATTTGTCTTAGAAATTAAAAACGATTTGATTTTTTAAAAATTCTTTTAAGTACCTACATTTGTAATTTAGTAGGTACTGTCCTCCCAACTGTGTAAATGAGGAAGCTGAGGCAGAAATGACAGTTGATTTTCCCAAAGTTATTCAACAAGTTAGCAGAAGTTGGGAAAAAACATATATTTCATTTCTCTTGGAACTAAGTCCAGGCATCTCTCAGTTGTACTTTTTTTAATTGAGTGCTTCGAAAATACAAAGTACCTTGTAGCAAATGTGTGTGTGTTCATGTATACATAAGTACACATATATGTTATATAAAACCCAACAACAACTAGTAGTTTCCCATCCTTCATTTTCTTGACTTTGAATTCTTTAATTCTTACTAATAAAACTCTTCTAATATTTATTGACCATCAAAGTTTTATTGCTTTCTCTGTTAGTTGGCTAGGGTAGTGTTAGGTAATTATTTTTAGACCATGTCTGCTGCATAAATATCAGAATTCTTTTTGCAGCATAAGGATGGTTATAATTGTAGGCAGTCATTTCTGTATAGCAGAATTATTACCTTCTGCCAAGAAAGTTTTGATTATAGGTTTTGTGGAAACTAGTCTATTCCAAAGCAGTGGAAAATAATTGTCAAGAAAAGACACTTGTAATCATTGGAGATGCTATGCCTGGTTACTTGTAGCAGTTTTAAATAGGAACTTAAATGAAACATTACTTTGGTTCAAATTTGGTTTAGAGAATATTTTTGGTGGTTCTATTCATAAGTTTTGGGAAATAATGTAGTCTTGGTTCCAGTTCAAACTCTCTTTTCTATGACTTCATGCTTTTTTTTTTTTTTTCAGGTCAAATTCTTTTTGAATCAGATGTTCTTCCATTTTCCCGTTTCCTTCTTCATTCTTCCTTGCTTCCCTCCCCTCTCTTCCTGTGAGGAAATGCCTTTTATTTGTTCTGGGAATTTTGTCATCACTTTTTAGGTCTGATTTGGCAGGACATTTGTTTCTTACACACTAATTCAGTAGCTACCATCAAGTTGTGATTTGTTTTGGCCTTCTCCTTAGAGGCTGAGAAAGACAGTTTAGCACATGACTAGGGTAAATAATCCTTTTCTACAAAAATCAGCATTTTAGTTAATCATTACATTTTGTTATGTTAATGCTTTCTTTTTTTTTTTTAACAAATTTTTTTATTTTTATTTTTTGCAAGGCAGTTGAGATCAAATGACTTGCCCAGGGTCACACATATAGGAGGTGTTAAGTGTCTGAGGTCAGGTTTGAACTCAAGTCCTCCTGGGCTGGTGCTCTATCTACTGTGCCATCTAGCTGCCTCTATTTTAATAATTCCTAAAGACCAATTATAGAAAAATAATAGCTTCCACTTAGGGATAGGAACTGGACCTGTGATGTCATTGGTATATGGAGGTCCTAGATGATGAAATTTTCTCTACCTATGCAATCACTTTCCCTGTGATTTATAATATCAGAGAGTTGACTAGGGTGAAGAGAGATAAAGGGATTTTCTGACAACCAGCATGTGTCAGGTGTGAGACTTGAATCAGGTCTTCCTGGGTCTGAAGTAAAGTTGGCTTTCTATCCACTATTTCCCTGTTACTTCTTTCATATAATCTTTTTCTTAGTAACCACTTGTTAATTGAGACACAATTTATGGTAAAATTTAAGAAAATACAAACATTTCAGTATGTTGAAGTATTTCACACACTCCCAAATAGTATATATCACCCTATATTTCCCTACTCTACTATGAAAAAATAAACCTTTAACTCCTAGCCTCAGGATATTTTGGACTGCATCCAAAGCTCTTCAGGAATCTTTATTCTTTCTTTTTTTTTCCAGCTAGTAAAGTCTTAGAATTTGAAGGGTCATCTTTTCCAACTTCACATCCAATTAAGGAATCATCTTTATAATAACTGACTTGTGGTTTGTTTTCTATATTTTGCTTAACCACAATTTCTCTCACCGTACTTGCAGTTAAGGTCCTTCTACTAGCTTTTTATGGTTTAGATTTTTTCATCCTTGTTGACCATGAAAATTCTCAGTGTTTTGGGGGAAAAGCTGACTACAGTCAGCACTTTTCAAGATCAGAAACTAAAAGTAATATCATAGAATATATGTATTATGTTTCCCTGTGTCTTCCTGAGATTGTATTTTTTCCAAGCAAGAAAATATTTTTTCTTTTGCCAGACTGGTTCCTACCTCCATTTCCCGGCTATATAAATTTGGTGTAAAAGTGAATTTGAAATTATCATATAATTTGCTATTGTGGATGTACCACTGAGCCTGGAGTCAGCAAGACCTGAGTTCCAGTTTGGCCTCAAGCACTAGATTTATGACATTGATCAGGCCATGTAACTTCTGTTTGCCTCAATTTCCTTTATCGTAAAATGGGGATAATCATAGCATTTACCTTTTGAGATTGTTGTAGGATCAAATGAGATAATAGTTTTAAAGTGTTTTTTCACACATTGCCTGGCATGTAGTTGACACTCTGTAAATACTGCTGCCATTGCTGCTGCTGCTACTACTACTACTACTCTGCAGCTTGCCTAGTAATTTTATAACCAGGGATCTGCTAGAGATTTTGATAAAAAATACTTTTAATTCTTAAATCTTATTCACTTTCTTTGTACTGTCCCCCCACCCTCACCCCAGCTCCAGGCAAACGTTTTAAAGTATATACAAATGGGGCAGCTAGGTGGCACAGTGGATAGAGCACCAGCCCTGAAGTCAGGAGCACCTGAGTTCAAATCTGATCTCAGACACTTAACATGTCCTAGCTGTGTGACCCTGGGCAAGTCACTTAACCTCAATTGCCTCAGCAAAAAGTAAAGTATATACAAACAGATCAGAAATATAATAATTTTGCATGCAACAAGCTGTCTTATGGTTAAATGCCATATTCTGGCATTTGTCGTAAGAAAAAATCTAAATCAGTAAAATAATGCCATTATAAGTGCAAGTCACTTAGAAAGGGATTTAAGCCCATACATTAAACTTTATTATTTAGGCTCTTATCAAAAAAATGCAAATTAATTTTCAACTTTGATTAATATGATCTGAAGTTCTTTTGGGGGGCAGTATTCCTATTTATAGATGTATTATTCTCTCTAGCTATAAAGTAAGTGGAATTAAGATATAGTCACAGGACGTTGCATGTATAATTGGGCCACTAACTTTCCAAATATAATGTCCTTTCATTTCTCATCCTTAACTTCATGAGATATTGTGGATCATTTACTACTTTCTAAAACCCTCTTCTCTTTTTGCTTAATATCATGTGATTTCCCTTTTTCTTTGTTGTTTTCTTTTTTGTGTGTGTGTGTCATATCATAAGACCAAAGTTTCCAGGTTTCTTAGAAGTCATTGAGCTCAACCTCTTCAATAATAGATAAGAAAATGGAGGCTAAGTGATTTAAAGATTATATAAATACATATGTAGCAGAGTTCTATACTTTAACTATGAGTGTTCTCAAAGCTTGGTTTTATCCCTTTCTTCTTCCTGCATTCTTTCCCTTCTTTGACTTAGAATTATCAGAATTTTCCTTACTACTTGTCTTTTTAAGTTACTAGAAGGACCAGCAGCACACCCTCACTTGAATTCCCCACTGACAACTAAAATATAACTTGATGATTCTTCCTAAATGGGTATTTCTCATGTCCCTCTAACTCTAGTCCCCACAACTGTATTTTCTGAATTATTTTTGAATTGTCCTTCCTCTTCATTTACATTAGTAACCAAAACCCACCAAATTTTATTCTGCAATAATTATTCATTCATCTGATAATCCAAAAAATATTTGAGTACCTACCATGTATAGGTTTTTAGAATTTGTTGCTTCCCTTTTTCCTTGGACCTTGTTGCTTGTACTTTGTCCACCTACCTACTAGTGCCTTTCTCCTATTTAACCAGTACATATCTTGTATATGCATAATGGTTCTTTTGGTTGTCTCTTTGCTTTGGAATGTGAGCTCCTTAAGGGTGCAGACAAGTGCTTTTGCTTTTTCTTGTATCCCTAGGCCTTAGTACAAAGTCTGGCACATAATAACTTCATAAATACTGTTGGTTGATTATGAAGTCAATGGCTTCCTCTCTTTAAGTCTGGATAGCCTGCAGCCTCAGAACTTGTCTCTCTTCCTATAAATTTTTCCCCACTCTGTGGTCCACACCATACCAGAATAATTTTTCTCAAACACTGTATTTGTCATATCTATGACAATAACCAATTTAAAAATATCTGGTATGTATGAATCAGGGGGAATCCTAAAGATTAGCCAGCATGTTTTTTGTTTTTTGTTTTTAATAAGAGTAAGAATATTACATTTTCTGCCTCTGTTTTTTCTTATGTTCTACTACTACTTTTTGATCTGGTGTTTAAGTTATGGGCTTTTGTAAATTTGTATTTTTTGACTGAGTAAATATTCAGAGCTTAGTGGGCTCTCATTGGCTATAATATGACATTCCTTTACTTTTTTCCCTTAGTTGAATGAAATTATTTATTAAAAATAATTTTTACTTGTTTGTGAGAAAGCTAAGGTGATCCTTAGTTGGGAAGCAACAGGATTAGCCTTCATGTTCCAGTATTTTTGAAGCCTCAGGCCTTTGATATGAGAACTATTTACCTTAGTCACAAGAGAGGTAGACTTGCAGCAATGAAATCAAAGATCCACTTATTTTTTTTTTTTAATGTAAGAGAAATATTTTAAGGCAGGCTAACCTTGCCAGCTTTGTCTGGGGAATAAATCAATTAATCATCAAACACTTATTAAGCTCCCACTATATGCCAGGCATTCTGCTAGGTGTTGGAGTTACAAGTAGTACAAATATGAGAATCCCTACACTCAAGAAGCTTGAAAAAGGGAGGGGTGAGAGTGATATAATATGTTCAAATGTAAGTAAATACAAGATATAAACAATGAAATAATTGAATGATTTGTCATTCAGTTTGTTTCAGTTGGGTCCAACTCTTTGTGATACCATTTGAGAATGTTTTACCATTTCCTTCTCCAGCTCATTTTACAGATGAGGAAACTGAAGCAAGCAGGGTGGAGTGACTTGCCCTGGGTTCACAGAGCTAGTAGGTGTCTGAGGGCAGATTTGAAATCAGGACAACCTGACTTCCTGATTCCAAGTCCAGTATTCTGTCCACCTACCTGCTCTAATTAAATGATAAGTGCCTTTACAGTTGGAGGAATCTAGCAGTGTCTCTTGAAGAAAATAGCTCTTGATTTGAGGCCGAAAGGGCTGGGGGGAGGTGTTTTCAATCAGTCAATTAGCTGGCATTTCTTAAAAGTTTATTAAGTGAGTGACATTTTTCTGGGTGTTGGGGAAAAAATTACAAAGAATGAGATAATCCCTACTCTTAAGGAGCTCTATTCAAATAGGGAAGATAAGACGCATACATATCTATGTGTGTATATGTAGATAAATAGACATGTTTATATGTGTAGATAGTTATAGATCTCTATATCCACATAAGTGTAGGTATAGATAGATCAATCTATATATCTACAGATTAAATATAAGCAAATACCAGATAGCTATGGAGGAAATCATAAATAGTTGAGGGTATTAAAAAAAGTTTTCTATAAAAGGTAGGACATGGGCTAAACTTAGAAGAAGAGATGGATTCTATAAGGAAAGCATGATGAGTAAGGTCTGCGTTCGGACATAGAGATACCAGAAGCAGAGTATTGTGTAGAACAAATAGAGAAGGGGATAACTTGGCTCTATTACACAGTTTGAAAGGAAGAGTAAGGACCACAGAGATTGGAAAGTTAGGTTGAGGCAGGGTTGTGTAGAGCTTTTTTTTTTTTTAATTTTTAAAAATTTTTTCCCATTTGTTATATCTTATATATTTATTATATAAACATACAGCACACACATACATAGTATATATACATATTACTATATATATACAGAATATATGCATTTGTATTATATATAAATATACATACATATAGAGTATATACCCAAATATACATATTTGTGCATATATGTATAAATGTGGTATATATCCAGATATACATGTATATGTGCATGCATGCATATGTGTAATAGAGAAGTTTATGATGGAACTGAGTGTGTGTGTATATATTGTGTAGAGCTTTGAAAACTAAATAGAAGAGTTTATGTTTATTCTTAGAGGCAATTGGAAGCTACTAGAGTTGCCTGAGTTAGGGGTATGATATGGTCAGATCTGCATTTAAGACAAATTACTGTGATATCCGTGTAGATGATAGACTGAAGAGAGGTGAAACTTGAGGCAGGGAGACCAATTAGGAGCCTGTTGCTATCTAGATTAAAGCTTCTTAAATTGTGGGTTGCAATTCCATATGGGGTCATGGTAACTGAATGTGGAGGTCATGAAATTATGATTTATTATCAGTATCCATATCTATTTTATATTCCTATATACCCAGAGCCATGTAAAAATTTCTTGAGTGAAAAGAAGTCATGAGTGGAAAAAGTTTAAGAAGCCCAGAGCTAGGTGATGAAGGTTCCATCTAAGATGGTGACTATGTGAGTAGACAAAAGAAGTAGGTTTGAGAGAGATGCAGTTGAAAAGTGGTAAAGATTTGGCATCTGTTTAACCGTGTGAGACTAGGCAAAATGAGGAGTTGAGATTGATGTTGGGATTACGTAAAGGTAAGGAGGGGAACCAATTCATGGAAGACAGAGTATACAAAGCACTGAGGTGGTAGATAGAATGGGAAAGTCACTTGTAATCAGCCTAGAGAGACAGATTGTAATAAACCCTAAATGCAAAAAAAGAAGAATTTATATTTATCCTAGAGGCAACTTAGGAACCACTGAAACTTTTTGAGTAAGGAGAAGGATGTGGTCAGACTTGTCCTTTAGAAAAACTGTCAGTCTAACCACTATGTGAAAGATGGATTGGAAAGGGGAAGGGCTGAATGTATGAAGATCAATTATTGTGTAATAGTTCCAGTGAGAGAGGATGAAGGTCAAAAATAGGGTGATTATTGGCATGAGAAGAGTGATAGGCATGCTGAGGAGAGAATTGATAAGTCATGAGAGTGAAGACTTGAGAATGAACCTGGGTATCTGAAAGAATAGTGATGGTGCTCTTGTCAGAAATAAAAAAACGGGGAAAGTAGAAATAAGGGTAGACATAGAGCTCAGGATTGGAGAACTTTATTTTGGAGTCTTTATGCAGATGATAATTAAATTCATGATGATGTATCCAAGAGGGAGAAGATATAGAGAAAAGAGAAGTGGTAACATATATCCCTATGGATTAGAAGCAGGAAAACACGAATGATGATCCACATAGGAGAGGGAGAAAGAATACCATGTCAGAGCCAGGCCCATCTAACCCAAGGAGAGAGGATTCAAAAGGAGGAATAATGCCACAAGATATATAAAGGTCAAAGATGATGGGGACTGAGAAAAGATGCCTGAATTTAGCATTATTGGTTCCCTTGGAAAAAGCAGAATGGGGTAAATGTTGTATACAGAAACCCTGATTGGAGAGGATTGATAAGTGAAGGGGAGGTGAGAAAGAAGAGAAAACAAGTGTAGACAGCTTTTTCTAGGAGTTTGGCTGTGAAGGGGAGCAAGCAGAAAGAAATTGTATCCTGTTTCCAAGTGCCAGTCATGTCATACTGAAATCTTTTCTCCTTAATGTAGTTTAGAATTACCATAGCATGTAATTTAAAGCAAACAGTTACTACATGTAGAGATCTTTTATGCCAACCTTCTTTTCCTACTCAAAATTTATTGCCATCAATGTAGATAAGAGCCTGCTGCATTTTATGATGTATGTTTTTTAAATTTTGTATGTACTCCAGTGTCAACAAGTGTTTTGTATACAGTAAGCACCTAATAAATGTTTAATAAATAATTGAATGAATGAATGTCTAGTGGTTTGTTATGCCATGGTTTTGCATAATAATGTTTGATAAATGAATGAATGAATCTTTGTGTATTGTATACAAAAACAATGAGCTAGCAAAAGGGCAGACATCTTTGTTTTGATGATTGTTGTGTATTTTGACTCAACTTAATGTTTTCTGGTCTCACATAGAAAAGGGGGGCAATAAAGATTTGTTAGAAATCTGCATTCCAACTAGAGATTTTTATTTGTGATAGCTTCTCACTCATTAATAGCTGGCTTCTTGACCTGTGTGTCTACAGAGCTTCCCTGAAATGTAGAGTGAGGTAATTCATGACCTCAAACCTCAAGTTAAGTTGTGACTTTTCAATGGGTATCAGAGATTTGTGCAATTTAAAACAGTTCCTCTACTTATAATGGTACTTCTTCTTTTGACCTTTAAATGCTGATCATCTCCCATATAGACTTTACTAGGTGACAGATATTGCCCATAAAAGCTCTTGTGACCTGTGTAGCCATATATAAAATTAAGGCATGATCATTATTGCAATGACAACCATTATTATGATATTTTAAAACATAAGTCTCAAGAATGTTAAATTCATAGTCATACTGTCTATTTTGCTGTATAGTCAGGGAAGGGAATTATTGCCCTGGATTGCCTCTCATGGCTATAGGATTGACAGAAATTCAATTCCTCCTTCAGATGATAGCCACCTTAACCAAATTCTAGAATGATCCTCCAATGCTAGAGGTTCTTAACCTTTCTTGTGGCATGGGCCCCTCTTGTAATCTGATGAAGACTACTCAGAATAATGTATTTAAATGCATAAAATAAAGATGATTACAAAGGAGATCAATTATATTGAAATAGTCATCAAAGTATTAAAAATAGAAGTTCATGGACTGAAGGTTAAGAGTCTCTACTCTCTATGCATTCAGTTAGTACTAGTTTATTTAGGATAATATGACAGTATTTGTTCTGTCAGTCACAGGTACATATGCTGTAGGTAGATATATGTGAAAAGATGTGCTTTCTGTTAACCAGTGCTGAATGGCATGATATGATCAGCCCTTAGCCATTATAACATTATGAAATGGCCAGTACAAGAATGCAGTTAGTTTTGGTTGTGCTAGCGCTATGGACCATGACAATCTTAAACCAGTGAGTAGTTTTTGGAGGCCTTGGTGCTGAAGGCAACCATGCGTGCTTCCCAGACCCCAGATGACCCAAAGGCTACTCACTGTTTATTTGCTCAGTTATCCCATTCCTGAGATGAAGTGTACACCAAGTTCTCATTTAATCCACATCCTCTTCTAGCCAGGAAGCAATTCAAATTGTATTCTTTATTAAGACCAAAAGATGGGAGTTGGAATGGTAAAAATGCCAAAAGGCAGGCTTTCTTTGCTAATTCCTCCAGCCTCAGAACATGCTAAACAGAAAAGGCTGAATGGTTCACCATAAAAATGTCATGCCATTGAAAATTAAGATAAGACACTCCTCCAGGCTGAAGCAGATAGGAAATTGTTTTTAAGGAAGTTTCATGTATTCGTTTGTTGGCTGGGAGGCAACCCCACTTGATGACTTCTCCCTAACATGGAATGTTAACTAAACTGAAATAAGGTGATAAGAAAATGCAATCAGTCAATCAAAAAGCATTTATTAAGTGCTTACTGCATGCCAGACACTATTCTAAGGGGATAGGGATGTGAAGAATGGTGAAATAGTCCCTACCATTAAGGGGCTTATGATCTAATGGGGGAAACATTGTGTAAACATCTATGTTGAATCAAGAGATCTCTAGAGTAATTTGGAATTAATATCAGAAGGAAGGTACTAGCCTTCTAGGAAAGTAGGGAAAGGCTTCTTGCAGGAATTGGAATTTTAACTCAGATTTGAAGGAAATGAGGGAAATCAGGATTCAAGGAAAAGTATTTCAGGCATGGGAATTAGCCAGTAAAATGCCTAGGGGCTGGAGCTGAAGCATCTTGTACAAGGAACCGCAAAGAGACCAGAGTTACTGGATGTGAAAGTACATGGAGAAGAGTACATTTTAAGAAAACTAGAAAGACAGAGGAGGATCAGGTTATGAGAAACTTTAAAAGCCATGTAGGGAATTTTATAAGTGAAGTGCCCCCTTTCCTTCTCATTCTTTTTCTTGCTACTGTGTGGAATCTTCCTTCTTCATTTTTCTATACTGAGTTTGGTGGTGGTGACACAACTAAAGATTCTGATGTATTGAGCTAGATCCTATGAGGTCTCTCTCATTGCTATTCAGAAGTCATGAGTAGTCTACACATACTGCAGAAATCTGCAGTTTCTCAGGAATCATTTGGTGAGTTTCTTTTAAAGAGATTACACATGTCTTTTAGGCAACCACATAGATTTGCCTTTCCCTAGCAAATTTGGGATTTGAGTTTTTATTTGGTTTCATCATGTTTTCCTGGTGGAATAATGTGAGAGTTAGAGATAGTCTAGAACAGGAGTTGTTAAGGCGTCATGGACCCCTTTGACATTCTAGTAAAGCCTATGGACACCTTTTTTTTTTAATTTGCTGAGACAATTATTTGCTGAGACAATTGGGGTTAAGTAACTTGCCTGGAGTCACACAGCTAGGAAGTCATAAGTGTCTAAGGTCAGATTTGTACTCAGGTCCTCCTGACTTCAGGGTTGGTGCTCTATCCACTGCCCCACCTAGCTGCCCCTGGACACCTTCTAAGAGAATTATTTTTAAATGTATAAAATAAAATGTTTGATTACAAAGGAAACCAATTGTATTGAAATAATTAGAAGCATAGTTTGTTAAAGGACAAATTCAGATTAAGAAACCCCAATTTAGAAATGAATTTGAAGAAATAGTTTTCTCTTGAGCCAAGAAGAGTAATAAAACTATTTCATCTGGATATAACTGTTTATTGTAACTGGTGTAGCTTTAAAGATTTATCTCCTTCAAATGGAATGTAGACTTTGCCATTGAAATGTGTTATTTAAAGATATGGTATATTTTTCATTCACAGAAATTAATTCCTCCTTAATAATAACTTTTCTTTTATCTTTCTCTCTTCCCTATTTTCTTCCTTCTCCCCTTTCCTTCCTTCCTTCCTTCCTTCCTTCCTTCCTTCCTTCCTTCCTTC
>JAJPUD010022090.1:0-21995 GCA_023553655.1 Myrmecobius fasciatus | reverse complement strand
TTCTTATTTATTTTGTAATTTGATTTATCTAGTTCTGAGAGAGCAAGTTTGACATCCCCCATTAATATAGTTTTGCTGTCTAATTCTTCTTGCATCTCTCTTAACTTCTTCTCTAGGAATGTGGATGCTATACCACTTGGTGCATATATGTTTAGTGTTGATATTGCTTTGTTATCTATGGTACCTTTAAGTAACATGTAGTTTCCTTCCTTATCTCTTTTAAATACGTCTATTTTTGCTTTTGCTTCATCTGAGATCAGCATTGCTACCCCTGCTATATTTTTTAACATCAGCTGAAGCATAATATATTCTGCTCCAGCCTTTTACATTTACTCTAAATGTACCATTCTGCTTTAAATAAGTTTCTTGTAAACAGAAAATTGTAGGATTCTGACTTTTAATCTAGGCTTCTGTCTGCTTCCATTTTCTGAGAGAGTTCATCCCATTCACATTCACAGATAAAATTACTAGGTCCATATTTCCTGCCATCTTCTACACCTCCAGTTATACTTTTCTCTTTCCTTTTCTCCTTTCCTTTCTCCCCAGCATTTTGTCACTGATTAATCCCTCCCTCAAGCAGCCCTCTCCTTTTTCAGCCTCTCCCCCTTTCTTATATTTTCCCCCTTCTACTTCTATTCTCCCTTCTATTAGCCTTCCCTCTTCTTTTCCCCCTTCTTTTCTTCATTGGTGGAAAGTTCTCCCTTTTCATTTTTGAGACTATTTGATATTCTTTTTTTCTAATCAAATTAACAAAAAAGTTTATCTGTTTTGTTGATCTTTTTATAAAATCAATAATAATATTGGAGATAAATAATATATGAGGAGAATAATATATGAAAATAATAATATATAATAATAATATATGAAAAAACAAGAGCCAGAAAGCATTGTGAGGTATAAAATATATCATTTGGATTATATTCAATTAAAATTTTCTTCTATCAATAAAGCCAATATAGCCAAAGTTAGGAGGAAAGCAAAGAAAAAATTTTCATGGACAATCTCACAGATAAGGGACTCATTTCTTAAACATGTAAAGATATTGGTCAAATTAATAAAAATACAAGTTGTTTCTCATTGAATATACATCAAAGGGTAAGAATAGACAGTTTTTCAATGAAGAATTCTAAACTATATGTTGTTATAAAAAACCTCTAAATCATTATTGATTAGAAAGATGCAAATTAAAACAACTTTGAGATGTCATCTCACACACATCAAATTGCGAAAATTATAGATACCATACAGTTGGAGAATTGTTAAAGAAGTTGTAGTATATGATTGTTATGGAATAGTAATGTGATATAAGCAATGATGAGCTGACTGTATGGAAAGACTTGTACCTGTGGTGAAAGATAATATCTACTTCCAGAGAAACAACTGACAGACAGATATATGCATATATGATGTTTACATTGTATGAATATGTATGCATATGTAAATATACATATATAATATGACTGTGTGTGTTGATTTTTAATTGTAGCTTTCTCTAGGGTGGAATGAGGAGGGAGAGAGAAAAAATAAAATAAAAAGTGCATAGAGGAGGAAAAAAGAAAGCTTAGAAGGAAGCACAGAAATCTGAGTGGCTTTGAAAACAATTTTCAGTATATATTATATGTGTTTAAAAATCAGTTTGAAATTGAAATGTATTATTTTATGTTGAATCCTATATGCTATATACATGGAAATGTTCTTTTTTCCCTTTTCTCATTTCTCATTCTAAGTTTAAAATGAATAAAATATTTAAAAATATATTTGTTGTAGCAAAGAACTGGAAATAAAGTCCTTGCCCATCAACTGGAAGATAATTAAATAAACATGAAATATTAATTATATGGAATGTAATTTGGCTGTAATAAGTGATAAATAAGAAAGGTTTTGAGATATTTTGGAAGAACTTGTGAATAGACATAGAGTGAAATTAACTGGCTCAAGAGAACTATTTACAGGATAATCATAGTTATATGATGGAACACAACCCTAAAAGACTTCAGAACTCTGATGCAGTGACCAGCCATCACTTGAGAAGACATGCTGAAACTTGCTTTCGTATCTCTTGGCAGAGATGTGATGGGGTTAGAGGTATAGCCTGAGATATACATTTTATGACAAGACGAATATATCAATTTGTATTAATGTGTCAATGTATCAATTTCCTTAACTATACTTATTTCTTGAGGGGATGACTTCTGTTAAAGATATGAATTAGGGAAGTAGTGATAGAGATGCAAAAGAAAATTACATCAATGTAATCAAACAGAGAAAAACACAAAGAAAAGGCTCAGAAAATGACAAGAATAAAAAGTAATTTCTTTTACTAGATTCTTAGATTTCATTTATACACAAAATATACATTCATAAACTCATAGTAACTCATATATGTGTATATTTTATCTATTTGTATGTTTATATATGCATATACATGAGTTTATATACATATACATAATTTTTATTTTTGTTGATCATAATATTATTGCTAAGTTCATAAAAAAGATTATCTTTTTCAAATTAAGAAACTGGATTCATCAAAGGAGACTTAGAATGAGTAATCCAAAAGATTATAGTCTTGAGAGAAAGTAATGACTCACTGCACCCACCTTTCTTTGTAACAAAAACAGTTAAGCCAGTGAAACTGACACATTGCTGATACACTATTTCACACCTAAAATATCCATTAACCTTCTGCTGAAAGGGAAAAAAAAACATGTTAGTTATTTACTTTAACCTGAATTTAAAGTTTTTTTAGTATTTTTCTTTCCATGAAACATCTCTCAATTTTTCTTTCTTCACTCTACACAAGTTCATACAAATCTTCTGCAGTTCCTTTGAATAATCGAAATGTATGCTTTCTTCCTCAAAAAATGCTATTAGTAACATAAGGCTTTCCCTCACCTCAATTCCGCTTTGACTCCATTTTGTTATGTAGCTTGCAGTAAATGAACAGCTAAATCAAAGAGTTCAGTGACTTTTCTTGAAAAGTTCCAAATTGTGGAACTATGCTCAAAAAGTTATCAAATTGTGCATACCCTTTGATCCAGTTGTGTTTCTCCTGGACTTGTATGCCAAAGAGATGTTAAAGGAAGGAAAGGGACCCACATGTTCAAAAATGTTTGTAAAAGCCCTTTTTGTAATGGCAAGAAACTGGAAACTGAATGAATGCCCATCAATTGGAGAATGGCTGAATAAACTATAGTATATGAATGTCATGGAATATTAATTGTTCTACAAGAAACTATCAGCAGGATGATTTCAGAGAGGCCTGGAGAGACTTGCATGAACTGATGCTAAGTGAAATGAGCAGAACCAGGAGATCACTGTACATGGTGACATCAATATTATACAACAATCAATTCTGATGAACATGATTCTTTCCAATAATAAGATGATTCAGACCAGGTCCAATGATCTTGTGATGAAGAGAGCCATCTGCACCCAGAGAGAGAACAGTGGGAACCGAATGTGGATCATAACATAACATTCTCACTCTTTTTGATGTTGTTCACTTGCATTTTGTTTTCTTACTCATTTTCTTTCATTTTTGATATGATTTTTCTTGTATAACAAGAGAATTGTATAAATATGTTTACACATATTGGATTTAACATATATTTTAACATGTATAATATATACTGGATTGCTTGCCATCTAGGGTAGGGGGTGGGGGAAGAAGGGGAAATCTGAAACACATGGTTTTGCAAGGGTCAACGTTGAAAAATTATCCATGCATATGTTTTGAAAATTTTAAAAAAACTTAAAAAAAAACAAAAGTTCCAAATTGTGGGAAATGATTGGATTAGTGCAAATTGACTCTACCACCAATATGTATTAAGAGCTCTTGTTTTCTATAGCTCATTTAGCATTGCTTGTTTGTGGGTTGTTTTTTTGTTTTATTTTGTTTTCTCATTTTTGCCCATTTAATCTAAATTAAAATTATTATTGTTCTAATGTTCATTTCTTTTAATGATTTGATGTGATATTTTGTTTGTTAATTGCATTTCTTAATTCTGAAGCTTATTTGTTCATATCTTTTGAACATTTAGCTAGGAAATGGTTCTTAGTTTCATATTTTTGTATCAGTTTCCCATAGAAGATTTTATTCTGTTATTTCCTTAATTAATTTTTATCAATATAAAGAAAGTAATGTCTCAAAAAGCAAAGGAGGAGAGGGTAGCCAGAAAGAGCAGCTGGTCAACAGAGCTCAAAGATGCTGAGAAGTCAGGAAGAATAAGGACTGAGAAAAGACCAGCAGACTTGGCAACTGATGGATCATTGGTAACTGTCCAGAGTTTAAGCTGAGTGATCAGGGGAAGAACCAGACTGCAAAGATTATAAGAAGAAAATGAGAGGATAGGAAGTAGAAGCAGAGTATAAAAGGCCTTTGTTTTTTCTAAGAAGTTTGATTGTAAAGGTGAGCAAACGTATGAGATGAAAACTGGAGGGAAGTATGTTAAAATTAAGCTTTTTTGTTTTGTATTTTTTTTAGTTTGGAGAGATCTGGCACATTTATAGACAGCACATAAGGAGACATAGATGATTAGAGGAGGTGGTGATTTGGGAGGAAGTGTAAGTTGCAAGAGGAAACAGGAGGGGTTGGGATCTAAATTACAAGTAGAAGAATTAGGCTTGAGGAAGAGGACCAGATCCTCATCAGGGACTAGAATAAAGAAATACAAAATAGGGGATAATGTCAAGAAACTTAAAACAGTTCTGCTTGGGTGCTAGCATAGACCTATTTAATATATCCTCTCTCCCATTTTTCATTTGTCAGGGTTATTCTAGGTTTATCAAATGCATATACTTATTAGCTTTAGCATAGAAAAGAGAAAATTTGTCCTGTTTGCTCCACGTTGTTAAATTGTAATGTAAATGATTATATTTTAAAGAATATGCTTTTTGTAATAAGCTTTGTTGCTCTCCAGATTCTTCAAGATTTCATTTTTTCACATAAATTCCTTTGTTTATATTTCAGAAAGTATAGGACAGCAGGAGGACATGTGCTTATATATAAAGTAGTTAAGGCTTCTTTATAACAAGCATAAAACTGTCTTATAATGGGAATTTAGTGGTGACATTACACCACAAAGTTGTTTTTTTCCACTGCAAACACATACTACCCTACATCCATTCATTTCTAAGTCTTTTCAAATAATCATGACATGAAAGTGATAGTCTGTATTTTAAAAGTTGGTGTTTTACAGTGACAGAGCAAACATTTTCTAGTCATCTGTTTCCCTACTAGCACCCTCATCTTCCACACAAAATTTCCTAGCTTAGAATCTTAGGGGGAAATCTTAGGGAGATGAAATTCCAGATGAAAAAGCCTCTTTCTAACATCTACTGGAATACAGGCATACCTCATTTTTATCATCCTTCAATTTATTTCATTTTGCAGATATTGTGATTTATTTTTTTTAACAAATTTAAGGTTTCTATCAACTCTATTTATGGGTTCCATTTTTCCAAATAGCATGTGCTCACATCATACCTCTGTGTGCCATGGACCATCCCCATATAAGACAGCAATCACCACCCTGATCAGTTAGCAGCAATCAATATTGAGGCAAGATTCTCCCAGCAAAAAGATCAGAAACACTGAAACCTCAAGAGATCTTTGCATTTTTAACAATTAAGTCTTTCTAAATTAAAGTATTATTTATTTTTAAAGGACAATAGTTTTTCACACTTAATAGACTATAGTGTAATACAAACATAACTTTTATATGCACTGGAAACCAAAAAATTTATGTGACTCAATTTATTGTGATATTCATTTTATTGTGGTGATCTGGAATGGAGCACAATATGCTATACTTCTTCCTGGCTTTCTAGTAAGCCTTAAGCAAATAGTTAAGGTTATTTGGAATTCACTAATGCCTAATTAAAAGGCTACCACTTCCATGAAATCATCCCTGATCTCATTTGTCAATGACAACTTTCCCCTTATTTCCTACAGCATTTTTTGATTAGTATGTATTAACTATACATCTTAAAGACAATCCAATAAATACTTATTGAGCTTGTTATCAGTATACTAACAGTATACTACTGCTATATGAAAAGCATTCAATAGGCAAAAGGGAAATGAAAAGTTTTTGCATTCAAAAAGCTTGCATTATACTAGGGTCTTATAACATGCAAACATAAGGATAGAGATAATATGAATATGATGAAATATTGTTCTTGAACGGTTTCAGAAAAATCTGGAAAGACTTGCATAAATTGATGCAAAGTATAGTGAACAGAACTAGGAAAGCAATTTGTATAGTAATAAGATAAACTGTGAAAGGCTTAGGAAGTCTAATCATAATTCCAGAGGATTCATGATGAAATATACTAAGCACCTGCAGATGTTCTCTACTAAAGAAAACTCATTAATATATTGCTGACAATATGACAGAGTGCCAGCCAAGTGTGTTATAATTATTTCATTTGATTCTTTCATCAGCACTGTGAGATAGATGCTATTATTATTCCCAATTTTATAGAAGGAGAAACTGAGGCAAACAGGGAGTAGGTGACATGCCCAAAATCACACAGCTGTTAAGTGTCTGAGGTTTGATCTGAACTAAGGCATTCTTGATTCCACACCAAGAGCTCTAACTACAGTTCCTTCTAGCCATAGAAATGATGGACTCCACATGAAAACTGAGATTTTTTTTGAATATGACTAATGAGGGAATTTGTTTTAATGTACTACATGTATTTATAATCGTTGTGTTTTTCTTGATTTCTCAGTAAGTGGGGGAGAAAAAGATGGGAGGGAGAAAATTCAACATTGAGAATTAATAAAACCGAACTTTAAAAAAAGGATGGGAAGGGGAGAAAACCATAGATATGATCATTTGAGGAACAAGGATGGAATCTTATCCCTCTGTAAATATATCATTTCTATAAAGGCAAGAACCATTTCTTGAACATAATAAGTATTTAGATAGTCTTCATTGAATTACATTACAAATTTCTGACCTCCTTTAGAATTTCTTCTACTTTCCTTTTCATCTTACTATCCTCATTTTTAAATAGCATTTTATTTCCCCCCAGTTATATGCTAAGAATATTTTTAGCATTCATTCTTACAATATTTCGAGTCCATTTTTTTTCTCCCTCCCTCCCTGCTTCCTTTCTTTTCTTCTGAAGATGATAGGCAGTTTCATATAAAAGAAGAAAAAAAGACACAAGAAAAAATACAATTTTTTAAAAATTGCCTTCACTTGCACTGCAAGTCCATCAGTTCTTTATCTGATGATGTATAGAATTTTCCTTTATGAGAACTTTGTACATAGATCATTGTGTTGCTGAGAAGAGTTGAGTCAATCATAGTTGATCATTACACAATGTTGATGATACTGTATACAATGTTTTCCTGGTTCTGCTCATTTAATTTGGTATCAACTCACACACCTCTTTCCAGGTTTTCCTAAAATCTATCTGTTCATCATTTCTTATTGCATAATAGTGTTCTATTACATTCATTTTCCACAGCTTGTTCAGCCATTCCCCAGTTCATGGGCATCCCTTTAATTTCCAATATTTTGCCACCACAAAAAAAGGTTGTTAAAACATTTTTGCACCTGTAGTCCTTTTTTTTTCTTTTTTATGATCTCTTTGGGATACAGACCTAGTAGTAATGTAGCCCTTTAAGCATAATTCTAAATTATTCTTCATAATGGTTGAATCATTTCACAATTCTATCAAAAATACATTAGTTTTCTTATTTTCCCATATCCTCTCCGACATTTATAATTTTCCTTTTTTGTCATATTGGCCGATCTGATAGGTATGGCATAGTATCTCATAATTGTTTTAATTTGCATTTCTATAGTCAAAAGTGATTTTAAAAGGAAGTTCAAAGCTAGGAAAAAATCTTTATATGCAGTGTTTCTGATAAAGGTCTCCTTTCTATATAAAGAACTGTACCAAATTTATAAAAATACAAGTCCTTCCCCAATTGATAAATGGTCAGAAGATAAGAACAGACAATTTTCAGATGATGAAATTAAAGTCATCTATAATCATATGAAAAAATGCTCTAAATCACAATTGATTACAGAAATGAAAATTAAAACAACTCTGAAGTACCACCTCACACCTCTCAGGTTGGCTAAGATGACAGGAAAAGATAATGATAAATGTTGGAGGAGATGTATGAAAAATGTTGGAGTTGTGACATGATCCAACCATTCTAGAGAGCAATCTGGAATTATGCCCAAAGTACTATAAAATTGTGCATTCCTTTTGTCCCAGCAGTACCATTACAGGGTCTATATCCCAAGGAAATCATATAGGAGGAAAAAGGACCCATATGTGCAAAAATGTTTGTAGCAGCTGTTTTTTGTGGTAACAAAGAATTGGAAAACGAGTAGATGCCTATCAATAAGGGAAAGGCGGAACAAGTTGTGGTACATGAAAGTAATGGAATGTTCTATAAAAAATAATGAACAAGCTGATTTTAGAAAGGCCTGGGAAAGATTTACATGAACTAATGCTGAGTGAAGCAAGCAGAACCATGAATACAATGTATACTGTAACAGGAAGATTGCACAATGGCCAACTATGAAAGACTTGCTCCTTTTCAGTGGTTCAGTGATCCAAAGCATTCCCAATAGACTTTGGACAGAAAATTCCATCTGCATCCAGAAAAGGGCTATGGAGACTAAATGTAAATCAACACATACTATGTTCACTACTTTTTTCTGTTTTTTTTCTTCTCCCATGCTTTTTTCCCCTTAGTTTTGATTTTTCTCTCCCAACATGATTCATAAAGCAATGTATATTAAAATAAATAAATCATTTTAAAGGGGGAAAAAGTTACTCAGAGCACTTCTTCACATCCCTATAAATATTTTTAATTCCTTCATCTGAAAACTTCCTGTTCGTATCCTTTGACCATTTATCAATTGGGAATTCTCCCAAATTTTTAAGAGCAATAGCTGTAAAATGTCCTGATGATTTGGATGACCCAGGAGATTCATCAGTAGATAATTTCCCTCATAGAAGATACTATAGTATTTGAAGAAGTTCCTTTAATTAGCACTTTCTTAGTAAGTAAATGTTTTTTGGAGGTAGCAAGTAAAAAAGATGCTATCATTTCTTTCCTATCTCCCAATATACCATACAATTCATCCTTGATTGTCTAATAAAAAGAAAAATAGAAGACCATAGATAATATAAGGTAATTGAAAATTCTCAATTCTTATTTTCCAATGGCAGCCAACAGTTTACTACATGGAGTGTTACATGATGCTGATAGGTATGGGTAAGTCTTGACCCATCTTCAAGAATATAAAGGTTGATAATAGAATTTTACTGGTAGAATGAGAGAATTTGTGAGGACTGTTTTCTGACTGTTCACTAGCAAATCTTTCCTTCATTAGACAACATTACAGCATTTCAGGGGTTGATTACAATTTATATGTTAGAAGGCTGACCTAATGAAGGCAGAGTTGTAAATAATAAGAAAAGAAGCTTCAAGGAGGATATTAATAAAGGAAATGTGCAACTACTATTAGGAGATAAAAGGAAATTTGTAATCCTAAGGAAAGTAGATTGAAGTGTTCCCCAAAACAATTGTGCTCAACTTGAAAGAGATAATTCTGGGGAAAATATTCATAGCAAGGCAGCTACAAAATAGTACAGAATGAGTAATAGGGGAATTATGGTAGAAAGTGACAATGTAGGCAGTGGGCTTTTAATGAGCACCAATGCAGAAATATGCTTTAGTTATCCTGCAAAATACTTTTGCCTGAAGCAGCTGTTTTGCTCTTGGGAAATTCCTCGTGTGAACACAAGGTATTTAGAAGAGAACCTTCAAATTGATCAGTTGTATTAAAGATGCTCTAAAGTTGTGATTGTAGGTGATGGTTCTAATACATTTTACATTAAAAAAAACAATCAATCATGTGGACTCAGAATAGTAAAAAAAAAAAAACTTCATCACAGACATAGTAATGTTTGTGAGCTTAATCTTCCAGATGCCACTGCTGTACATTTACTTGACCTTCTAGAAATGAGGACCCAGGGGTTGTCAGGCACCTTGGCATTGATGTACTCAGGCAGCCCTTAGACTATAGATATTCAAACCCAGAAGATTCCAACCACAATCCAGGTATTCAGACTTAGCATCTCCCACCAATATCTATAAGACTCATTTACTTGTTTTTTCACTCATGGCCTAAGTATGTTTTCCCATTTATCGGCATATCATAGTGACTACTTTGAATCTGTCCAGGAACCAAAGCACTCAAATCAGCCCCCAATGAAGTTTTTCTACTCAATGTTTGGCAACACCTTCCTACAACTTCTTGAGAAGGCTGGTTTGATGGCTAGTCTGGAGAGGCCTACTCTCAATAACTGATGTGACTTTACCATTAGTAGCAATGAATTGAAGTCAAAGCAGACCCAGGCATGGAGAAAGATTCCCTCATCATTCTCTTTTAACTGCTACTTCCTACATGTACACTGAACTGTATTCTAAATAATTTTCCAAAGCACTCAGCCTGCTGTCTTGTTCTAGTTCATTTCTGGGCCAAATTTATTGTCCATTTGTATGGTCTATTCTAGATAAATAAACTTGTAAACGAGACTCTTAATTTCTAAGACATATATCCTGAATATAAATTAGATATGGATAAATTTATTGTAACTTTTATTCTAATGTCCTCTTTTCTTTTTAAAAATATTAATCCATTATTTTATTTTACCCAATTACCTGTGAAAACAATTTTGGCATTATTTATACAAATTTTGCATTCCAAATTCTCTCCTTCTCTTCCCCAAATTGAAAAGGTAAGTAATTTACTAATGTCCTTTCCTCCCTAGCACCTTAATAATGTTCCTTCTCCTTGTGTTAGAATCTCCTCCAAATCTAGAGACTTGATAAAATTCCTCAATTTTTTTCTACAGTTGCTCCTTGAGTCTCACAAATCCCCCTGGGATCAACTGGATGGGGTTATGCCTCGCATTGCCTGCTTCCCATTACATCCAGGCAATACTTGGAGGTGAGATGGAAAATAGGGGGAAAGTAAAGACTTTTAGTGTTGCCTGTTATTGAAGTTAATGAAAAAAATGATTTTTTCCTGCCACTCTACAATACTTAAAAGGTGAAAAATATAGGGAAAATCTAATCATCTTTTGTAGTTGACATATTTTATTTCTGCTACTTATAAACTAGACAAATCAGCTGAGTAGCAAGATCAACCCACCATGTATTAAGCTGGTCAAGTCAATGCCCCTACCTTAACTTCTCTCTCTCTCCTTAGACCTCAATGGAGACAATCTAGAATCCTGAGTCCAAGAGCCCTAGAAATAGTAGTGTCCTGTTACTCCACCCCAGCATCCATTAATTCTGCCACCAGCATTGCACTTATATCCATAATCAAGCAAAGCAATAAATGTGCAGAGGTAACCTAGCAACTTCCTTTGCAGGACTCCCATCTCCTCAGAAGCCACAGCCACTGAAGACCTGGAAAAGGTAAGTTCTTGACTCCTAAAGCCCTTGGCATTATCATATGGTTTAATATCACACACCTGTATGGCTTTATTAATGAAGATGACATAAAAAATATATTACCATCTGCATTGCCCCTATGGGAATCTTTCCAACCTATCATATATAATATCCCTTATTAGAATGTGAGCTCCTTGATAGCTGAAGTTACTGTGGTTTTCTATTTGCATTCCCATGCTGTTTGACATTTACACATAGAATCAGTGGATACAGTGCTGGCTTTGAAGTCAGGAGACTCATCTTCCTCAAATCTGTCATCAGACACATGTAACTAGCTGACGCTAGGGAAGTTTCTTAACCTGTTTGCCTCAGTTTCTTTATCTGTACAATGAACTGAAGTAAGAAATAGCAAACCCCTTCAGTAACTTTGCCAAGAAATCCCCAAATGAGCTCATGAAGAGGTGGGCACAGTGAAAAACAGATCAACAACAAAAACAGCAACAATTACCTAGCAATTTTCCCATCCCCATTTATTCACTCATTCACTCATGTAAAAATGTTCTGAATGTTGGGGAAAAGTTTAGAACCACTTCATAACTCTTAGAAAACTTTCTCAGGTGAAAATTTCTGATCTACCTGTGAAATAAGAGATCATAGGATGTTGGAGACTTGACTGCTGGAGACAGTACAATAACAAGCACTTGTAAAGCACCCACTACACACCAGACACTATGCTAAGCACTAGGTGTAAAAAGTACAAAGACAATCCCTGTTCTCAAAAAACTCAGTTTAATGGAGAAACAAAATGTAAAATGCATGAAATAAGATACATGCAGGATAAATTAGAGATAATAAACAGGAGAGATTTTTTATAAAAGATTCAATTTTAGCTAGAATCTGAAGGGAGACAGGAGGTTTAGATCAAGATAGGAAACTCTTCAGTGTTTCACCATTTAGGCACCATGTTGAATTTATTAAAAATTCAAGGAAAGCAAGCTGTGCATAATAGAGATTCTCAGTTTCATATATGATCATCTTTTTCTATTCTACTCTATATATGGAAAGGATAATTTTGTTGGTATTTGTTAACATCAGAATAAAAAAATAGGGGAAAAAACCTTCTTTCACCTTTCAGGAAATGTTTTCCAATTTATCTGAGGTAAAGCATTATTTCTTCATGCTCCTTAACGTAAGTACTCCCTGCTCACAGCCTTCTTTGAACCTTTTTATTTTGAAACAATAAGAGATTGTTTTCTGTTCTACGTGACTTTTGGAGGAGAGGAACATTTTAAGCACATTTGAATGTACTTAATGTGCTATTGAATTCGTTATTTACGTGTATCAAATAGATAGGTCACCTTTGAACAACATTATTTCTTTTGACCTCATGGACCATGAATTATTGGGCAGCTCTGATTTTCTTGCTAAATTTTAAACTTGGAAAAACCAAAAACAGATCTATATCTGTGTGAATAATCCTTCAGTCTTTCCAACCCTAAGAAACAGTGGCATTGGCTTTAATCATAGGGTCTCAATAACAACTTTGCACAAGTTCACCACCCTCAGAGACACCTTTGACAGCCTTCCCACTCCAAGGTTTACAGAGCCTGCTTGGATTGGAGCCAATGAAGTGAAGAGTGTTTCTGTGGTGGCTGTGATTACCAAGCATACACAAACCTTTCCAACTTGTTTTTTTTCAAGGTCATGAGTATCTCATATCCAGACTTGTTTATATTTCAGAAAGATTTGGTTTGCACACATCAAACTTAATCTCCTCTAAACAAGAATTTAATCTGTGTGGTTGGATTCCCCCCACCCTTTTCAAAATGAATGGTTTTCTTTCCATATACTGGCAGTCAAAAGCTCGTTTCCCAGCTCTTTCTCTTCTGCCGACCAAAATCATTTCTGGCACTTGAGATTCTATGAATTTTTTGCTTTAGATACCTTTTTGGCTAATACCAAAAATCCTTAGGAAACCTTGAACTCTATTAAAGATTCTCTTTTTCTCATATAAAAGATTTTCCAATTTGTATTTTTACCCTAGTATTCTAAATTAATCTTCTTGTATTTAGTGATTATTTGTAATCATATCATATTTCTTTCTTTTTTAAAGATAAGAACATGAATTTTCTGTTTATTTATAATCTATTGCAATGCTTTTAAAAACATAGCATGTTAGAGAGGAGGCAAAGTGCACAGGAATAGTGAAGAATGTGAAGGGAGGTACCACAGTGTCCTGCATAGAAGGTCTATTAAGAGTCAGGAAGAACTCAATTCAAGTCCCATCTTTAATACAAACTAATAGTATGACCAGTATCCAAAGACAACTAGGACAATTAGTTACAGATCTGCCATATCCAGAACAAAAAAAAGTGATGGTTGATGATTACAGTACTATAATCAGAAAACTCAAATCAATAGTAGGCAGATTTTGAACTAAGTAATCTTAACCATGAGGACATCACCAGTAGAAGTCTTCTGTTATATAGAATATACTAAACTTATGCCAGGTATAAAACATATTTTTGAGATGCTTTCAGTGTGTACAAATGAAAAGAAAATTGTATTTCTTTCCACTTCAGTTGTTCTCAGAGGATTTAGCAAAATAGCTGCCACTGTGGTCACCCAACCTGGCTGGGTTAACATATGCTGGATATTTTCTGGATGTTGGATGTTCAGCTGAAAAATCAAATAACTACAGTATTAAACCATCATCTTAAAATAACTAACATACTAGAGATAATCATCATGCTGCTTTATTACAGGAAATGCATACCAAATGTCTCATTTTGTTTAGACCTAAAAAAAAAGGCTTTTGTTGTTGTTCAGTCGTGTCTAACTCTTTATGACCCCATTTGGGGTCTTGGCAAAGATGCTAGAGTAGTTTGCCACTTCCTTCTTCAGCTCATTTTAAAGATGAAGACATGAGTTACCCAGGGTAACAACTAGTAAGTATCTGAATTCAGATTTGAACTTGTCTTTCTAACTGTAGGACTTCCCAGCTTCCCCTAGCTTAGGCTGGAAATGATAAAATAGACTACTAAAGAAAGGTTGGTTTTCCATGGACATTCACAATTCATCATCACAACTTGGTCCATTTACAATTCATTTATCTAACTGGGGCAAGTATTCTAAAAGCATGCATAGTGGCTACATTGCTTTTCAGATATATCTGACTCCATACTACTTTGTTTCTATGCTTTTATCAAGGAATAGCATTTTTAGGAAGCCCAAACAACAAAACAGATCAAGAAAGAGATTTTTCTTTACTAAGGAATGACCAGTGACCAATGAGTGATCAGTAGGGCTCCTGTGTAAATCTGTTTGCAGAAGCCCCTTGCTAATCCATTATCCTTAAAGTAAGTTGAACAGGGAGAACACAGAATGAGTGATTAGGACTATTCCACCAAGTTCTTATTGAGGTGGTCAACAGTAGGAAGCATAGAGAGGAAGCATGGTCAATGGAATAGAACAGAAACTGAAATAAAATCAGTCTTTATTGGAAGAGTTATTGGAGAGGTTAGCTTGAGCCAGATTGTAAAAAGCTTTATCAGGTGAAGGAGGCCATAGTTTATTCTACAGACATTAAGAAGCTCCCAAAGTTTTTTTTAAGAGAATGGCATGGTCAGATGTGTGTCTTAGAAAGATTTTTTGGCAACTATTTGGAGGGTGATTTGGAAAGTGGAGAGACTGGGAGCAGAGAGAACAATTTGAAAGTTAATGCATCAGTCCAGCTGGCAGATGATGAAGCTGATTATGATTTATTATATTAGGTCATCATGAATGGAGAAAAGATGAGGGATGAGAAAGCTGTTATGAAAGCAGAATCAATAACATAAGAAAACTGATGAGAAATGGGGGAGATGAAAGAAAAGTAAGTATCAAAGATGTTCTTGTATTGGAGAACCTGGATAACTAATAGAATAGTGATGGCTTTGACAGAGATTGGGAAGTTAGGAGAAGAATTGAGTTTAAGGGAAAAGATAATGCGATCTATTTAAAACATTTTGAGTTTGGCATGCTGATGAGATATTCAATTGAAGATGTCCAGCAAATAACTAGCAATGTATTATTATAATTTGAGAGAGAGATTAGGTCTAGAGAGATAAATGTTATGTATGAGGCTCAGTTTGCTGCAGAGATCTTGAAGAACTGATGATTGAATCCATATGCAGGCATAAGGTTATCAAGAAAAGAGTTATACAATATTCTCTTGCTCTGCCCATTTCACCCTTCATTATTTCATGCAAATCTTTCTATGTATTTCTAAAATTATTGAGCTCATAATTTCTTATATCACAGTAATATTTCATCATAATCATGCACCTTACCTTGTTCAGCCATTCCACAATTGATAGACATGCCTGCAGTTTCCATTTCTTTGCTACCACAACATAAATAACCAAATTAAACATAAATGCCCAAATTAATTGAAAGGCATTATATGCATCCAGGAAAAAAAAAAACTTGATTAGTAGTATATCACATATGTGCATATATATGTGTATATTGTATATGTATATACATGTATATACATACATATGTGTTAGGCACATACATGTGTGTATATGCCTATATATGTCTAGTGGTAGCCATCTCTAGAGAAGAAGGGGAGGCATTTACATGATTAATTTTATTGTATATTTGAAAAAAAATACAAGTTGTGCATAGTAGATTTGCAGTTTCATGTACAATCTTTTTTAAAAAATCATCCTATGCTATGGAAATTCTTGTTTTATTCCATAAACTAAAAGTAAAATAAAATAAAAATTAAGTTAAAAAAGTTACAAAGTATAGAGAAAAAAAGGTTGCAACTCTTGATTCCTCCCCCATTCCCCAGATCTTTCCTCCTAAATATTCTATCATTGACTTCTGTGGCACAGTTCTATATGATTTTTTTTCTTTCCTAGTTGACTGCTCTTTTATAGCTTCCTTTGCTATATTACCAACCATCCTGGCTGGAGTGAGCCTTACCTTCTCTTGTCTGAAAATGTCAGGGGCTTCTTGGGTGGTAGTTATACCTTTATGTCTAACTGGTAGAGTTTGTTAATGGATGGTCTTTCCTTCGAAGCGGATACTTAGAGCAGTGAACTCATTGATACAAAATGATTTAAAATTTTTCTATACAACACTCCTGGGAGTCTTCAAATTACTAAAATTTGCTATCCTTTGTAGCAAACTGAGGTAAATATATTTCATATATGAGGTTTTTATGGCCAGGATTTAACACCTAACCTATGAGCTCAACCTGAATTTCAGAATATGCTTCCTTAGGGGCTCATAATGTGTCCACTTCAGAGAGACCAAAGTGATCTGTTACAGCAAAAGATCTTTAGCAGCTTACTTAAAATGCAAGCAGATTTTAAATTGCTGTGGCTAAACTATCCAACTATAAGCTGTGTAGTGTAATATGAGATTTTTGTTTTGTTTTGTTTTGCATTGAAAACTAATGAGATGGTTAAGATGTTGGGAAAATGTCCTCAGAATTATTTATTTCATATCCTTTATGAAAAACAACACGGAAACGTAGAGCATATGAAAATAGATAGTTTATTCCATGGCTTTCAGGACAAAAGGAGTTGATTGATCACTAAAAATAGACAGCACAAACACTCTTAATCAGTGAAAACAATGGTTAAGAATGGACTGAAACACAAATTGGTTATGTTAAAAGAAAATTCAGTTGTTGTTCAAATGTTTTTCAGTTATGTCTGACTTTTCATGACCCTATTTGGGGTTTTCTTCACAGAGATATAATTGCTTTGCCATTTCCTTCTCCTGCTCACTTAACAGATAAGGAAATGGAGGCAAACATGCTAAGTTAGTAAATGTCTGAGGATATATTTCTGGCTTGCTCATTTATTCACTGTACCATCTAGTTGCCCCCAAAAGATAATTATATTTAATAATAGAATTTTCTCAGAATCTTAAATAATTAAGAGTGTTTATGGGTTTGTGACATGGTATTTGGAACTGTACAAAAGAATCTTTCAATCACAATACTAGATTTATAAGCAAGAGGTATGACTATCACTTTATATCAGAGACCCTCAGTTTCCTCATCTGTAAAATGGAATAGAATCATAGAAATCGGTGCTGGAATAAACATAAATAATTTTGTCCAGTGTTCTCATTTGACAAGCAAAGTAATTAAAGCCCGAAGATATTATGTGTTTTGACAAAAGCATACCACTTAATAATAAGAATTTTAGATCTTCTATCCACAAAGCCAAAGAGTTCTAAGAGAGGAAAAAAAGAGCAGGCTAAGATAAAGTGCTATAATGGCAGCAGTTCAAATTTATAGAGTTGTTAAGGTTTACAAAACACCTTTTTTTGACAACAGTCCATTGAGATAGATTGTACAAGCATTATTACTCTCATTTTACAAATAAGAAAATTAAATCTTAAAGAGATGAAATGATTTGCCTATAGACATAGAACTCTCACAAAGTCACAACATTTCACTGCTACAAGGGATCTCAAAGACCAACCGAGTTCATATCTCAGGATCCCTTTAGAAAATCATGGAAAAGAATTTATCTAATCACTGCTTGAAGACTTTCATTGAAGGGTGGGAGAATACCTTATTTCAAGTTTGAGACTGTTCTTAATACTGTTTCTCATTAAATGAAGAAATAACCATGGAAAGAAGAGGTAACTATATGATTATTATGAGATACCTGGAAACACCTAACAATGGACTTCTCTCATATGAAGTTCTTGAAGATTGGATGGGAAGATAACTGAAAAAATTATAGACAGAAAGTATAAGGAAGCTTTGCATGACTTTTGGGTAGGAGAAAAAAGTTGTGAACTTATTTAAATGAGAAAAAAAAAACACCTCTTAGAAAATCTTTAAAATCTCTATCTCTGCATCGCACTGCCGCTCTGACCCTCAATGGAATATGGAAACACAAAATCACAGACATTAAGTTTTTTTTTAATTTTTTAAATTTTTATTTTTTTAAATTTTATTTTATTTGCAAAACATATGTATGGGTAATTCTTCAACATTAACCCTTACAAAGCTTTTTGTTACAAGTTTTTCCTTCCTACTCCCTACCCCTCCCCTAGATGGCAGGATATCCACTACATGTTAATTATGTTAAAATACTTGACAAATCGAGTATATGTATACATATTTCCACACTTATCATTGTTGTTCAAGAAAAATCGTATGTACAAGAAAGACATAACAGATAAAGGAAACACAATGTAAGCAAACATCAATCGAGAGTATGAAAATGCTATGTTGTGGTCCACATTTCACATCCCTCTCTCTGGGTGTATATGGCTTTCTTCACAGAACAATTGGAACTGGTTTGAGACAATTCTTTGTTGCAGAGAGCCATGTCCATCAAAATTGATCATCATATAATATTGTTGTTGCTGTGTATAATGATCTCCTGGTTCTACTCGTTTCACTCAGCATCAGTTCATGTAAGTCTCTCCAGGCCTCTCTGAAATCGTCCTGCTGGTCGTTTCTAACAGAACAATAATATTCCATAACATTCATATACCATAATTCATTCAGCCATTCTCCAATTGAAGGGCATCTATTCAATTTCCAGTTTCTAGCCACTACAAAAAGGGCTGCCACAAACATTCTTGCACATGTGGGGCCCTTTCCTTCCTTTATGATTTCTTTTAGATCTGATACAGCACAATAGAAATGCTGCTGGGTCAAAGGGTATGCACAGTTTGATAACTTTTTGAGCATAGCTCCAAATTGCTCTCCAGAATGGCTGGATCTGTTCACAGCTCCACCAACAATGTATCAGTGTCCCAGCCTTCCCACATCCCCTCCAACATTCATCATTAACTTTTCCTGTCATTTTAGCCAATCTGACAGATGTGTAGTGGTACGTCAGAGTTGTCTTAATTTGCATTTCTCTGATCAATAGTGATTTGGAGCACCTTTTCATATGACTACAAATAATTTTAATTTCATCCTCTGAAAATTGTCCGTTCATATCCTTTGATCATTTATCGATTGGAGAATAGCTTGAATTCTTATAAATATGAGACAATTCTCTATATATTTTAGAGATGAGACCTTTATCAGAACCCTTAAATGTAAAGATGATTTCCCAGTTTATTGCTTCCCTCCTAATCTTGTCTGCATTGGTTTTGTTTGTACAAAAACTTTTTAACTTAATATAGTCAAAGTTATCTATCTGGTTTCCAATTAAGAGTTCCAGATCTTCTTTGGACATAAATTTATTCCATCTCCATAGGTCTGAGAGGTAAACTATATTACGTTCCTCTAATTTACTTATAATATCACTCTTTATATCCAGATCATGAACCCGTTTAGATCTTATCTTGGTATGTGGTGCTAGATGTGGGTCAAGCCTAATTTCTTCCACACTAGTTTCCAATTTTCCCAGCAGTTTTTGTCAAATAGTGAGTACTTATCCCAGAAGCTGGGGTCTTTGGGTTTATCAAAGACTAAATTGCTATAGTTATTGCCTAGTTTGTCTTGTGATTCTATCCTATTCCACTGATCGACTACTCTATTTCTTAACCAGTACCAAATGGATTTGATAACCGCTGCTTTGTAAAAGTTTTAGATCTGATACAGCAAGTCCACCATCGTCAGCCTTTTTTTTTTAATTAATTCTCTTGAAACTCTTGACCTTTTGTTCTTCCAAATGAATTTTGCTACTATTTTTTCTAGATCTATAAAATAATTTCTTGGGAGTTTGATTGGTATGGCACTAAATAAGTAAATTAGTTTGGGTAGTATTAGAAATTGTTTATTAACTCTAATTTATTCTTCTGATATTGAAAATAATGCAACACATTACTATCAAAGCTCTCTTGCATGTCTGTCTCTCTGAACTATCTTTTCTTCTGTGCATTAAAAAATGTTTCATTAAACTGGGACACTGATACATTGTTGGTGGAACTGTGAACGGATCCAACCATTCTGGAGAGCAACTTGGAACTATGCCCAAAAAGTTGTCAAACTGTGCATACCCTTTGACCCAGCAGTGTTTCTACTGGGCCTATATCCCAAAGAGATCTTAGAGGAGGGAAAGGGCCCCACATGTGCAAGAATGTTTGTGGCGGCCCTTTTTGTGGTGGCTAGAAACTGGAAACTGAAGGGATGCCCATCAATTGGAGAGTGGCTGAATAAATTATGGTATATGAATGTTATGGAATATTATTGCTCTGTAAGAAATGACCAGCAGGACGATTTCAGAGAGGCCTGGAGAGACTTGCATGAACTGATGCTGAGTGAAACGAGCAGAACCAGGAGATCATCATACACAGCAACAACAGTATTACATGATGATCAATTCTGATGGACATGGCTCTCTGCAACAAAGAATTGTCTCAAACCAGTTCCAGTTGTTCACTGAAGAAAACCATATACACCCAGAGAGAGGGAAATGAAATATGGACTACAACATAACATTTTCATGATCTCTACTGACATTTGTTTGCATTGTGTTGCCTTTCTCTGATTCTTTTTTTTTTTCTTGTAGATAGGATTTTTCTTGCATAACTTCTCAAGCATTTCAACATTATTAGCATGTAGTGGACTTCCTGCCATCTAGGGGAGGGGAGGGGACTGGGGGTAAAATTTGTAATGGAAAGCTTTGTAAAGATCAATGTTGGGGAACTACCCATACATATGTTATACAAATAAAAAGCTTTAACAAAAAAAAAAATGTTTCATTGATGTTCTTTTCAGTGTTTTTTCCTCCAGGAGTATTACTATCACTAATTCCCATCCCTAACTGTCAAAGTAGCCACACACACACGCACACACACACACACACACACACACACACACACACACACACACCCCTTTGTGTAAGGTACCATTCCAACAATGCATTACTGTGTTTATGTCCTCATAAATCCCCCAACAAAAGTAATTTCCTTTTTTTTGACCAACTTTGCTAATCTGATAGGAATGAAGTAGAACTTCAAAGTTGTTTTAATACACATTTCTCTAATTATTGATAATATTGAACATTTTTTCTCTGTAAAGTTGTTGACAATTTGGATTTCATCCTTCAAAGGTTGTTAGTTCACTTCCCTTGACCAATATTTCTTGAAGAATGGTTATCATTCCTATGCTTGAATAAGTTCCTTATATATTTTGGATATCAGAACTTTATAGAGATAGTTGTTCCAGATTTTTTTTTCTTCCAGTTAAGTGTTTCTCTTCTGATTTAAATTGTCTTGATTTTGCTTGTGCAAAAGTTTTTCAATTTTATGTAAACAAAATTATCTGTTTTATCTCATGTAATCTTTATTATCTGTTTGGTCAAGAATTCTTCTCTTATTTCCTAATGATTCACAGCTTTCTATGAACTAAAGCTTCCATATCTTTTACACACAAATTGTTAAATAGTCATGTCTCCCTTACATGAACTGATGCTGAGTGAAATGAGCAGAACCAGGAGATCATTATACACGGCAACAACAGTACTATATGACGATCAATTCTGATGGACATGGCTCTCTTCAACAATGAAATGTTTCAAACCACCTCCAATTGTTCACTGAAGAAAGCCATATACACCCA
>JAJPUD010022089.1:0-21997 GCA_023553655.1 Myrmecobius fasciatus | reverse complement strand
ATATATATATATATATATATATATATATATATATATATATATATATAGGTAGTATTAAGCATCTACTATTCCCAAAGCATTGTGCTAGACTCCAGAGATTGAGATAAGACCTACAGACTCCCTTCTCCCAAGGAGCTTTTGTTCCATATTTAGTAGCTTGAAAGGTCCACCCAGAGGTTCTTTTGCTTAGTTATGTATCTCCTTTTTGCTGCAAATTCAGCTTCTTCCCTATGGCTGGCAAGACTATTGGGGCAGCCTCCTAACTGATTTCCTGCTTCAAGTGTCTCCTTTCTCTGATCCATCTCCTTTTTGGTCCCAATTTTTGGCTCCTAAAACAGATCTGATCACGTCACTCATGTACTCAAACATCTTCAGTAATTCCCTATTGTCTCTAGGATGAAATTTAAAATTCTCAGCCTGACATTTAAAATACTCTCCACACTTTTCCTCTTTTTCTATTCATCCATTTTCTCCAGATTTTCAGACTAGGTGGACCAATGAAGGAGGAGGAAATTTTTCCTCCTTCCATTCTCTTCCTTCCTACCCCACAAGTGAACAGAAAGTCCTTGCATCATAAAGAGATTGTACCAGCCCAGAGGGGCCTGAGAGTACAATCTGTAGGACTTTCTTGCTCAATTAGCCCTAGTGGCTCCCTATTACCTCTCTTCCTATGTCTGTATGTAGGTACATACATGTGTATGTACACACACACACACAGAGCAGATGTTGCTTTTGTATATACTGAACCTTTACTTTTCTCTTGCCCGAATGCTCTCTCTCCTCAATCCCTGGTTCCCTATCAGACTCAGCTCAAATACTATCTTTTAGTTTTCTATATATGTATGTTAGTGCCTTCTGAAAAGTTACCTTTTATCTCTTTTGTATGGGAATTATATCTACTGCTCCTCCTCCTCCTCTTCCTCCTCCTCTTAACCATTCCTATTATTACTACTACTGCTTTTATTACTATCACCACTATCACTACCACTAGGGCCACCACTACTGTGGCTGCTATTACTACTTCTACCACCACTACTATTATCATTCTACTACTACTACCACTACTACTACTACCTCTACCACCACCATTACTATTATTACTGCTACAACAATTATTACTACTAGTATTACCATTAGGGCCACTACTACTGCTACTCCCACCAGTATCACTGATACTATTACTACTATTATAACTACCACTACTACTACTGCTGCTGCTGCTGCTGCTGCTGTAGCTGCTATTACTGCTGCTACTACTGCTGCTATCATTACTGCTACTACTACTACTACTACTACTATCACTACTATTACTACTACCACTACTACTCTTCTTACTACTACTCCTCCTCTTACTACTACTACTACTACTACTACTACTATTACTACTATCACTACTATTACTACTACTACTGCTACTACTACTACTACTATCACTACTATTACTACTATCACTACTATTACTACTACTACTGCTACTACTACTACTACTACTACTACTATTGTATTTACTACTACTATCACTACTACTACTGCTACTACTACTACTACTACTACTACTACTACTACTACTACTGCTGCTGCTGCTGCTGCTGCTGCTGCTTTTCCTACTACCATTACCACTACTACTGGTACTACTATTACTAGCTAACATTTATAAGACACTATGAGCCAGGCACTGTGCTAAACATTCTACAGTTATTATCTCTTTTGGTTCTAACAACCCCGAGAGGTAGGTGCTATTATACCCATTTCAAAGATAAGTAAGCTGAGGCAGGCAGAGGTGAAATGACTTGCCCAAGATCAAATAGCTAGTAAGTGTTTGAGGCTTTCTGACTCTAGAGCCAGCATTCTGTCCACTGCGCCCTCTGGTTAAATGTGTGTATTTGTACACGTACATCCCTCTATATTTATATACATGTTGTTTCCCCTTTTAGAACATGTTTCCTGAGAGAAACAATAGTTTAATTTTTGTCTCCTCTGTACATAGTAAAACACATTAGGTGATTAATAATGTTTGTTGGTTGGTTGGTTGATATTGATACAGAAAAAGAAAGTACTACTTACTCTCACTGGTGATCTTTGAGGAAGAACCTGTGTGGAGAGAGAAAGAAGATATGATTAGAATTTATCTCACAGGAAAGAGAGCCCTGGAGCTGAGGGGAAGAAGGAAGAAAGTTTAGAGGGAAACAACACCATTTAGTACCTCTGTGTAGTCTAAATATAGCCCTCATTTTTACAGGATTTCATGGAAGGTGATTAAAAAAATCTCAAATGCTGCCTCCTCCATGAAGCCAGTCCTAACCACCCCAGGCAACCTCGAGCTTTTCTCCTGAACCCCAAAGGGGCTTCATGTTAGCACTGTACACTTGGTCAGTTCCTGAACTTGTTCTCTAATTGTGATACACTTCCCCACCTCACTTTCATGCATAATAAATATTCTAATTTCCCTAGGGCCAGAAAACCAGACACAGTCTCTGGGAGTCCTCCCTCAACCAGAAACTCCTTTATTCTCTGCCTTTCACCTGAAGCTCTGTGAGAAATGGGGTTCCAGTCAAACCCAGAGGTGAAAATTGGTGTTGATTTGGATTGATGTCATAGTGATGGGAGGAATCTCAAACTGGTGATAGTTTCACCATTGGCCGTGAAATGTGTCTCACATTTGTTTGAAGGAAGGGATGGTGACTGAGTGAGATAGTGCTGTGTGGGTGTGGATTGTGAATGAACAGCCAATGTGGTCACTCCTAATGAGCTGAGGTTTGGACTGGATTTTTTTTTTCTGAGGCATTTGGGGTTAAGTGACTTGCCCAGGGTCACACAGCTAGGAAGTGTTAAGAGTCTAAGATCAAATTTGAATTCAGATTTTCCTGACTTCAGGGCTAGTGCTCTATCCACTGCACCAGCTAGCTGTCCCATGGACTGGATTTTTAAAAGAACCAATTTAGAAGGGGAAAAGAGATGCAGGGATAAGTTGAAATTCACCTGGGGCAGATAGTGATGATATTTGGGGGTTGCTAGATTACTGGGACTGTATCGGATACGGTATGAAGCAGTCATGGCTGAATGCAGTGAGAGTGCTAGTTGCTCAGGGAGAGATTGGTTGGTCTATAGAGAGATTCACAAAGATCCATAAAGGGAGTTTTCAGAAGGTCGGGAGATGGTGATTTCCATGAGAAGAGTTCTACGGAGGTGAGACTGTGGGAGAAATGCTGGAAAAGGGAGAAAGGTGGAGATCTGGACACCCAGAAACAAAGTACCAAAGTACCTTTGTTCCAGCTCTGGTTTAGGCTGGTTCCTTTCTTCTTCCATTTTCTTTCTCCTTCATTTTTTCTTCTCTCATACTTTTTTTCTCTTTCTCTCTTTCCTTTCAGAAGTAAAACATCCCCTAACTCCACAGCATTTCCGCTAACCTTTCTCCATTTCCTCTTACTAACTTTCCTCCTAGGTTTATTATAACACACGCTTTTGCCTTTGGGAGACAGAAGAGTTGGGCTCATTGAGAAGGGAAGTGAAGACTGCAGCTTTGGTCCTGACGGACAGCGGCAGCCCAAGAAATCTCTCCAGGGGTCTGGGTCAGACATGTCAGTGATGGAGAAGAGCCTTGAATGGACAGCAGTAGTCACTTCATCAAATGATCATCTTTTTAGATTTTCAGCCCTAGCCCTGAGGGCCCTACTAATAAAATGATGATGAAATAACTTACCCAGGAAGCCTCGTAAACTAATGGTTTTACCAGTCCTCTTGAAATAGGTATGAGTAAAGAACCATGTGGCCAGCAGGGTAAAAATGATGGCTCCTATGCGGATTAAGGCTGAAGAAAGGTAGAGAGAATAGATGACATTAGATCAGAGCGAGAAGAGCAGCTCTTCCCTGATTCTCAATTTTCTCGTCTATAAATTGATCAGCTTGGACTTGATCTCTATCCCTCTTGCTCCAGAGCTATGACCTGTGATCAGCAACACTATGAAGTGGACTTTCTGGGGAGAGGGATCCTCTTTTTCTCCTTTAGTATTTTCTCTGGCTTTCAGTGTCTTGCTGCTCTTGAGACCCATAAACTGCACAGAGTCCCCCAAAGTAGGGTCTTTCCTGGGCCTTCCTTTTTCATTTCTAGTTCTAAACTATGATCTAGTATTTTCCCTTCCAAGCCAATGGCACCATCAAAATTTGTTTATTTGGAATATTATTCTCTAAGGATGGTGATAGCTCACTGGATGAATGGAAAAACTCATTTATGCTAAGATGCTGATGACTTACTTAATAACCTACATTTATTAGGACTCTAATTACAATTAATTATTTTTCATTTATGAGCATTTATTATTTTCTCTGTCCTGCAAGTTAGGAGTAAGGTAGGGTAACAAAAACAAAACCTTTTTTTTTAAACAAAATCTTGGATAATATTTCTAAAGAACTTAGCACAGTATCTGGCATGTAGTAGGTACTTAATAAGTCAAGCAAATTCCCATATTGGTCACATATCTCATTCTGAAGATTTAGTCCAACATCTGTCAGGAGGAGAGTAATATTTTTAATCACAAGTTCTCTGGAATTGTGGCTTGTCATTCTTTATTGTCTTAATATTAAGGAGTCACAAACATGGGAATTTTAGGGGTTTCTAGAGAATCTGTGACTCAACTTCCCTCAGAAGTATGGAAAATAGCTTTTTCTTCTGACTTCCCCCCTTGCAAGAATATTTCTATTGACATCATTTGGTTCTCTGTGGGTCATTAAACCCAGCTCTCACATTCAGAGTACTTATAAGTAGGCAAATAGATAATAGACTCTTGAATTTCTAATCACTCCATGCTGATTGGGTAACAATCCTTGCCTTCTTGGATCTTAACTTGACTGTTCTAAAGCAGTTGCTTAGATTAGAAAGGGAATGGATTTGACCTGGACTCCTTTTGGTGACTTTTTCTGCTCATGTTCCCAGCATTGATTCAATTCCTATTCCAGTAAATACCAGGCACAGGGCTGGAGTGATAACAGGACAAAAAAAAAGTTTTGCTCTCAAAGAGATTATATTGCATTGGGGGTGGGGAGGAGCAATATGTATGGAGAAAAAGAAAGTGCAAAATATATACAAAGTGATCTTTGTACTTGTATCCCCATAGTAGGCTCTTAACAAATACTAGCTGATTGATTAATTGATAGGAAGCCTTTGAAAAGGTAGAGGGGAGGGAAATGGGATTTCTCGTATGGGGAGGGAAATAGCAGTTAGATGAGTTTGGAGAAAATTCATGAAGAGTGATAATTTCTGGGCCATAATAGGTGCTTCCAATATTTTATTGATTAATTAATGGATTGATAAGGCCTGGAAAGATAGGCTACCTTGTGACAGAATGGAAAGGAAAATAAACTGAGATAGGGATGGTCAATGTGCCAACAGCTATCCTTGCCTGGGGACTGAGGCTGAGTTTACTTGAAGCTGTTTGGAGTGAAGGTCTAGTGGATTTGGCCAAACAGGTTCTGATGTAGAATGGCTGGGGAGGAGACCCAGAGAATATGATACTCCAGGAAGTCACTAGTCATAGAGGAAGGTGTTCTGAATAGCTATCACTCTCCCTGACCCAGCCACAAGGGGATTGGGAGTGGGGAGAATAGATGGGACATAAAACCAGGAGTAGCCAGAGGAACCTGATGAGAAAGTTGTCAGAAATAGAATCAACAGGAAAAGAGCAATATCATAGAGGAGGGAAGGGAAAACAAGGCACTGTTAGCCAGCAAGGAACAAAAGGGCAGGCAGGCAGAAGCTGCAAGCAATCAATCAATCAAATAACAAATATACATTAAATACGCAAATATACATTACTATGTGCAAGATGGAGAAAAGTCATGTTGTGAAGGGTTTTAAATGTAAGAGGAGTTCATAGTTCAGGCAATAGCTCTGGGGAGTTGCACCCATTGTTTGGCTGCCTAGAGTGAGCACACAAAACAGGGGGAAGATGGGTATCGCCATTTGATGTCTGGAAACTTCTTGAGTAGAACTCATATAGTTCTTAGAGGAAAGGGAGAGCCAGAGAGAGCTAAGATGACAGAGCAGGTCATGGGGTCTTGGGGTGGCCACCCCCAAGAATTATTCCCATTATATCTATGGGGATGTTTCCCTTGTGCTGTTGATGTTGTGGGAGAGGGAGAGGAAAGGGGAGGGTTGGGTTCTGAGCTGGGCTGACAAGCTCCCCAAAGTCTTGGGCACTAAGAACCTCCCATGAGTCACCAGTTAAATAGAGACCACATTCTTGGGGTTTTGTGTTCCCTTGCCTTTTAGGTAGCACAGTGGATAGACATGGGGACCTGGAATCAGAAAGGCCTGAGTTCAAGTATGACCTCCGACACTAGACGTGCTGTATAAGTCTTATAAAATTAATCTGCCTCAGCTTCTTCCTTCTTAAAATGGGGATAATAATAGCACCCACTTCACAAAGTTGTTCTGAGGATGGAATGAGATAATATTTGTAAAGAACTTAGCAGAGTGTCTGGCACATAGTAGGTATTTAATAAATGCTTTCTCCCCCCCTTCCTTCCTGTAGGGTGTATTGTTTCAAAAATCAAGGGTTAGTGTTGGCAATATTGCTTAAAATGAACCCAATCAGTCTCCCACCTTTTCCTCAACTAGCAGCCTGCAAAGGACCCACAACTGGGGGTTGAAGCTGGAAGTCTGACCTAGCTGCTTACTCCTGTATCACCAGGCAAGTTGTGATTTGTGAGATCTGGGGCTCCGCCAGATAACTACCTTCAACTCCTGATGAGCCAGAGGTCATTTCTGTCCAGAGGGTTGGGTGACTTCCTAGTCCTTTCCATTTAAAAGCATCAAGAGAGCTCCCATAGACCCACCATTTGGTCTCATTTCCAATGAAAACTGTCATGTCTGCATTTTTCTGGGTTCTTGGTTATGATCTTGTTTTTTGGGGGGTCTGCTTATGTGAAGTTAAAAGGAGCTGGGACTTATCAGGATCAGATTAGGGAAAATAGCTGCTGCTAAAGGATCTCTCCCTTCCCTTTCCACCCTGCCTTCTGCCCAGTTCTTTGGTTTGAACAACAGCAACAAAAATCAGCAAGGGCAGTACTTGTGCCTCTTGAGAACTGTTAAATTTTGAATATTTACACCTTGAACAAAAAGGGCAAATACTGCAGCTCAGGTATTGGGTTACTGCTCTGTTGATTTTCTAGTCTGAAGAAAATGATGGAAAGAGGGTTAATAATGAAGATTAAATTTAAAAGTGTGTTATGTGTATATCTCCCCACCAGAGAGCTGGTTGTTAAACATTTACCAGCATACCCCCTAGCAGCAATTTTACAACATCAGCTTATTTAATTAATAAGAGTCCATACTCACCTGATGGTCTCATCCTGTCCAAGTAGGGGACTTTTTGGCTGCTCTGATCAGTGCTGGCCTGTGGAAACAAAAGCAGAATGAGAATTTGAGATCAGTCCCTGAAAACACTAACAAAAACAACCAAAGCCAAAACTGGGACATTGAATTATGGCTACTTTCTAAATGAGAAGAATAGACTCCTAGTCATAGGTTCCTGGGCTTTTAAGATTGACTGAGAGGTGGAAGAGATCTCAAAGGGCAAATTCAACCCCCTTATTTTCAAACAAAGTACAGGTAAGTGACTTGTCTGGGAATTCACAGCTACTGCCTGATGTACCTAGGTAGGATTTCACTGACTCCATCAAATACAGTTCAGTAATCCATTTTTCTCTAGAGACTCTTCTTCCTTTCCCGAACTTCCTCCACCATCTTCCTCTCTAATGTCCATCTAGATTTAATAATTATTTACAAGGCACTTAAGCACTTTGCAATTCAGCCTCGGGGCTTAAAGGGAAAATGTAGACTAGACTTTTACACGGGGGAACAAGAACAGAAAGGATCTGTCTGGAAAAGTGTGGAAGTGAGTAAAAGCTTAGACACAAAGGAGATCCATTAGATTTCTTGGGAGACAGAAAGAAAAAGGTGGAACACGTACTGCAATTTATATCACTGAGTTCAAAAATCTCAATCTCTTTTGATAAATCATTTTCTTTAAGAGATTTTAAAAGGAGGATGTCTCCAGCTCATTTCACAGATAAGGAAATTGAGGCAAACAGGATTAAGTGACTTTCCCAGGGTCATGCAGCTAGTAAATGTCTGAAGCTAGATTTGAACTCAGATTCTCCTGACTCCTAGATCAGCAGCCCATCCACTGTGTCACCTAGCTGCCCATGCTCCTGGAGTTCTTAACTTTTTTTTTTTTGTATCAAGGATCCTTTTAGTATTCTGGTGAAACCTAAGGACCTTTTGTAGAATAAGGTTTTTGTTTTTAATTTATAATTGAAGGAAACCCTAAATTTCAGTTCAAGGTAAAGGAAAATGAAGATGAAATATTTTTCCTCTTTCCAAGTTTATCCAAGATCCTATCCATGTACTCCCTCAGGGAGGAGGGAGAGTATTCCTGTCTCCAGTTAAGAACTCCTGATTTGCTCAGTACTTTGCATGGTATAGTGGATAGAGCACTGGTCCTGGAGTCAGGAAGACCTGATTTTAAATCTTCCTTGCTGTGTGACCCCAGGCAAATCTTATAACCTCTCTTAGCCTCAGTTTCCTTATCTGTAGAGTGGGAACAATAATGCCTATAACACTGACTTCCAGAGTTGTTTTTCCTTTTAATCTGAACTTAAGTAAATACCAAATAATGCAAGCATTTCTACTCCCAAGTTTCTTTATTAGGAATATGAAGGTAATATCTTCATAGCCTACCTGAAGATTTATCGTTCCAAACGGCCCAAATAAATAATAACAATGACAAAGCCAAATGGTATTGATCGAGCATGTTAAAGTTTGCAAAGTGCATCACCTACAGTAGCTTATTTGAACCCACCACAAAACCCAAAACACCTTTGAAAACAGCATGTAGTTCTTAGAAAAGAGCCGTGTTTTGGGAGGGGGAACAGAGAAAGGAGACAAAGGATCTGCCCCAGCTACACAGCTTCCTTTTTCCTCTCAAAGTGATGCAATTTGCAAACTTTAACACCCTCAATCAATAGTATTTGGTTTTCTGACTAATATTAATTTGGGCCTCAGAACAATAAATCTTCAGACAGGTTATGAAGATATTATCTAATGAGACTCAGGAAAAATAAGTTAGTTGGAACAAATCACTTAAGCTCTCTGAACCTGGTTTTCCTCACCTGTAAAATGAGGGGGTTGGCCAAAGGAATACTAAGGTACTTTCTAATTCTCTATCCTTCCATCCTCCACATTATCCAAGGTCACATGATTCAAATATCAGGGTGATCTCCAATCTATTCTGTACAGATACCCTGCCATAATATTGATTTCTTTGAGGACAGGAGTATCTTTTACTTCCTATTGTAGCTCCAGAACCAAGCACAGTACCTGGTACATGGTAGGCTAAATAAATGTTTATTGGCTTGACTTGACCTCTCAGTCCAGTTCTGTAATTAGTAAACCATGTAGAAATCGAGGTGTGGAGTGTCATTTATCTGAGTCTACATTCTGAATTAGCTCACTACCCCCCCCCCCTCATAGCTGCTCTTAAAAACCTTTGGAAGATGGAGAGTAGAGGAGTCCACTTTGCTCTGGAAAAAAAAATTAAAAACTACGGTAAGGAATGAACCCCTGAAGGGTCAAATAAACAGCCACAACACAGACTCAGCCAGTTGGAACCCAGTAACATTATTGGTTTTGTCCTATTCTCCCACTCTGTGTCTTGGCCAAGTGGAGGCTACCTGCTAAGCTGTATTCCGAGCTCCACTGAAGCCTGACGAACTAATTAAAGTTTCTCTCCAAAAAGGCCCAAGGGTTATCATGTTTTGGTATTTCTACTCCCAAGTCACTACAATTCTGAAATAATTCAGGACCTATGAGAGGGGAGTGGCCAAAATTGGGTAAGACATAAAGAGAAAATGGGAGGCCTAAATCTAGCCTTCTGGAGAAATAGGATTTTCTTGGAAGCTATTATATTAACCCTCCATCCACATTTTAGATGGATTTTGCATTTAGATGACAAGCTCAAGCAACCTCACTGGGACTTGAACAGTGCCTCCTTGGGGAGATGAGTACATTCGAAGAACCACAAAGATCCCTTTCTCAATCTTGTGTTAGATGGCAAGACTGAATCCTCATTTATTCCCACTGGGCTAATTAAAAAAGATAGAGTTGAGTTGGAAAATGAAAAGAAAGTTCTAAAGTCTCTTCTTTCTGATGTAAGAATAATAATTCCCAAGGTTTGTGAAAGGATGAGATAGAGAATGAAATAATGATGGTACCCATTTTACAGATGAAGGAACCAAGGCTTAGTGAGAATCATAGGATTATAAATTTGACCTGAAAGAGAATCTAGAGACCATCTAATCCATCCCAGAGAAGTTAAGGGATTTGGCCAAGATTACATTCCTAATGGATGACAGAACTAAGGTTCACAATCTGGTGTTTTCTCCATTGCCTTATCCAATTAATAATTACTGGAGCCAGGACACCAAAGAACCCTCATCTTCATTCTCCAAGCCCGTTAGATTTACCTTGTATTTATTTGATACTATAGATTTACTTAAATATAAAGTATACCTTGTAAAGACTATATACCTACTTTATTCATGCATGTCTAGCTTTAGAAAAGATTTTAATCTTAGCAAAGAGTGCTACATTAGGTTCTCAGGTCCTCAAGGGTAAGGATGCTCTCAGGGCTTACCAGAGCACCATTGCTTATTGGCTGACCCAACTACACCCCTAAGGGTCATTGTATCTTTTCCTCTTAGTTAATGTTTGGGCAAGGTTTTAGGGATGTAGACTGTCTTAAAGAAGCTCAGTGGGTGGGAGTTGTGGGGAGATATACAGCATGCAGACAAGGAAGTAAACACAAAGCAAACACAAATTAGGACTTCAGCCTCCTAGAGCTGGAAGGGCTCTCTGAGGTCCCCTTACTGCCTTGGTGATGTTGGCCATTTCTCTGGGTCTCAGTTTTCCTTAACTGAAGAAATCACCTGCCCATCATCCCCCAGTTAGTAAGTGTTAGATTATATAAATAAATAAATAATAATAGAAATATAAATGAATTAATATAAATATAAATAATCTCAAGAGATAGAGAGCGCTAACAACCAGATGGAAGCAGGGAGCGGTGAGGAAAGTCTGAAGGGGACCCAGCTGAGAGTTGTTCTTTAGAGGAAGCAGAGACTTCTCTGAGGCAGTGAAAAGGGGCATTATGGGACACTGCTTAACATCAAGCATTTGCCTTTTCAGATATGTGTCAGCCAAAGCGGTGGGGATGGGGGAAGGGGAGTCAGACAAATATGGAGGGCCAGAGCCAGAGAGCCAGAGACAGAGGAGCCGTTTTCCATTTGCTAATGCCTCACCTTTTGGTACCCGCTGAAGACTAGGGTTTAGAGAGATCTCCAGCTCTCACCGGAGGGGGATACAGCCACAGAACAGTCGGGAAAGACCTTCCAACAGCTTAGCCCTTCCCTTCCTTTCTCCCTCTCTTCCTCCTTCATCAACCAGTCCAAATAACTACCTGCACACCAAGTCCTGAAGACGGGAGGCCCTTGTCGGCAGGAGCTCAGCCATCCAGCCTAATGAGTCTTGATCACAAGCATGACGGCCCCAACCCAGTTCCCCCTTCCTTCCACCAATGCAGCTCCAGACTGGGGGTGAGACCTGTGGCAAGCATCCTCTAGGCAGCTCCACCAGACCTGCCACTTCCCCCCCACTCTTCCCCCCCTAGTTGTTTTCTACAACCTGTTATACAAGTTATGTAATCATTAGGTAAAGAATACAGCAAGGATTGTCATACTTCCTTTGGGTGGGGACCGAAGGCCAGACTTAGCCCCTGTTCCAAAGATCTCTGCTGGATATGGGCTGGGGCAAGGCTGGGCAAGCTTAGAGTCCAGTGGGCACGGCCAATGACCCCTGGAAGGCTCTTAGCTCTGGGGAATAAGGCCCCAGCCCGCAAGCAACTTGTGACTGCACAAGGGGATGCGACCTGTGCACAGGTAGAGACCTCCCCTAAAAGGGGTGAGATTAACCTGAATCCCCTTAGACTTCTGCAGTTGGGAATTTTTTTCACTCATCTCCTAAGGTAGTGAGATCAAAGGAGAGCTTGGAGGTACAGTCATATCTTCCTCTCTCTCCTCCTGGGTAATTGTCTCCCTCTCATGCACTGTTGCTGAAATCTACTTCTCCAACAACTGATTCTATCTTAAAGGGTCATTTTGATGAGACCTCCTTTAGCCTCCATTTTCTCATCTGTAGAGAGATGCTATTCCAACTGAAGAAACCGAGGCAGGCAAACTTGCCTGGAGTCACATAGCATCATATTTGAGGCTAGATTTTCACTTAGATTTTCCTGTATTCTATCCACTGAACCCCCTAGCTAACTCTTAGACAGAAGTTAATGACTTGTCCAAGGTCAAAAAAGTCAATATCTGAGACAGAATTTGAACCAGAACTTCCTGACTCCAGGTCCAGCATGATAGCCAATGCACTAAGTTCCTTTTCTTGTTTCCATGCCGATGCCTTCACTGGACTGTAACCTTTGACAGCAGAGACCATGATTTATTCAACTTGGTATTGCTCTCTGTGCTTAGCAGCGATAGTGCCTTCACATACAGTAGGTGCTATATAAGTGTTTGCTGAATGAAAGAATATTGAGCACTTCATAAATGCTTGTCATTGTTTGGACAGAATAGCCTTGGGCTCTTCACAGAGACCAAATGTTTGCTCACAACCTTTTTCACCAGCCAATATGATTGCATTTTCCCAAATTAAGCCTGATGTGGAGGGGGCTAAATCATGGACCAACATAAGGAGCCCTCATCGGGCCCTGGTCAAGAAGAAGGCTCTACTCAGCCCTGGGCTGAGCATGTGACATTGAGTAGGTCATTCTTCCCCACTCTTGCCCCTTTCTGAGTCTTGGTTTACTTATCTATAATATATATGCATATATATACTTGTATTTATATATAAATACATATTTATATATATAATATATAGGGAGTTGAATTAGATGCTGGGAGAGGCACTGAATATAGGGAAAACCCCCATATATTTATATATAAATATATTTGTATATTATATGTCAATATAAATATAAATTTATATTTACACATATAATACATATATTATATGTATATTGACATATAATATACAAATCTATTTATATGTAAATATGCATATATAAATATGCATATATATGTATATTTGCATATAAATATACATATATATTTATATACAAATATATAGAGAGAATTGAATTAAATGGCAGGAGAAGCACTGAATATAGAGAAAACCCCATGGGAAATGGAGTCGATGGGACTAGCAGTTCCTTTTTCAACTCAACAACCATTGAATATCTTCTATGTAAAATTGTTGTGCTAAATCCGGGGCAGATAAAGATATATAGTCTATGAATCTGATCTCCAGGAGCTAGCAATCTAAATGGGGGCAAAGATTAAGTACATAAATAATTCTGATAAGAGAGAGAGTGATTAATATAAGTGCACCAGAGGGATGGAGGCCAGGTGTCCTGAGATAACTTCTGGGTGGAGGGCAGAATGAGAGATTGCAGGAGAATCTAATTCAACTACATCCCCCTCAGACACTGTGAGGGAAATGCCAGGCAGGGAACGAAGCTCTGGGAAATCCTCAAGAAGGAACTGAGAACTGAACTCAGAGAACTGAACAAAGAAAAGAAGTCACAGCACATTGAAAAAAAAAGGTTAAAAACTAAAAGAAAACAATGATCAGAATAACTGGAGGAAAATATACTTCCACAAAGGTAGAAGCACAAGACCCAACAAAATAGATGAGATCACACTTCGAGAATACAAAGAAAAAATAAAGTATCATTTGTGAGGAAATGCTGGAGGAACCGAGAGGGACTTGAGGAATATCAAAACAAAATGGCGATAGGACCCAGCAGTTCAGAAACATACTTGGAGAATATAGACAAAGCAGTAGGCATAAAGAACAAAAAAACAAACAAACAGATGATAAAAGAGGTAAGGGAAAATGTCCAGATAATAACTCAACCAGAAAAAGATTTTAAATATACCCATGAAAAAATGATGGGGCCAGAGGATAGAATAGGAGAGGACTTGGAGTATTACTGGAATTCCCCATAATGGTGGACATGGAAATAATCTGACTGCTCTAATTTAAGAAATGGGGTAAGAAAATTTCTCAGAAATGTTGGAGAAAGAGGCACTGATTGTTAATTAACAGGCTCTCAGGACGACTTCACTTGTATGGATGGGCTGTTAGGAGGGCAATTAGAGATGTCCCCATCTCAGCAGAAAAGTCTACCAATCAAAGAGAGTTCTCTGTCTCAGTTCTCACTCCATTCCAGTCCCATCTTGATGACTCACTTCATTTGATTTCATTTTAAACTTTGTCTCACATCTTGATACCAAAGTCTTGAAGATCAAGGTCTCTGCAAGATGGTGGCACTGAATGTTAGAGCTGGATGGAATCTTAGTAACCAATCGGTTTAACCCATAACTGACCAAGAATCTGACTTCTCAAAAAAAAAGTGAATTTTCAGCCTTTGCCTGAAAAGTCTCCCATGAGGGAAAGCCCCTTCCCTACCTCTCTTTATAGTTGATTCCATTTTGGAAGAGCTTTAATTAATCAGAATCTAAATTGGTTTCTTTGTGGCTTCTCCTCTGGGGCCCTGGAGAAGAAGTCTAACTTTCTTCCATGTGACAGTCTTCCAAATGCTTTAGAATAGCTACCATGTTCCCCCACCCTCAGCCCCCCATCTCTCACCATGTCCTTTTGTCCAAGTTAAACACCCCCATCTCCTTCAACTATTTCATTATATAATAAATCTGTCCTATCCTCCTCATCTTCCTCAGGACACTAATGTCCTTCCCAAGGCATAATAGCCAAAAATGGATGCGGGACTCTAGTTTTGTGCTGACCATGACAGACAAAAGTAGACCAAATGTCTCCTTATTTATTCCTAAGTGTGGCCTGAACCCAGATTAAAATGCAATTGGAGAATGTTTAACAACATAAACAAAAATACAATACAATATATATAATGTGAATTTGTGGTCTTCTAAGTCAATATGCTTCCCACAGGGATCTGCTTCTTTTTGAGTCTGACAACTGCCTAGATCCCTTTGAGCTTTAAATTATTTATAATGTGATGAGAACTTTTAGACTCTATTTGGCTTGACAATGAGGATCAGAGGATGCAGTTGGAAAAAAGATGGAGTGAGGTAATCCATTTCTCATTCCTATCTCGATGTGCCTTATATTATTATTATTAATTATCATCACTAATGTTATTGATTTACCATATTTTATTATATTATGGGTTATTTATTATCTTGTAATAATAGCAATAAATAGTCAAAAGCAAATAAGTGGTACAAAGTATAGAGTACTGGGCCTGGAGTTAAGAAGAGCTGAGTTCAAATTCTGTCTTGGACGCTAGCTAAGTGACCCTGGGTGAGTCACCTAAGTATTGCTTGCTTCAGTTTCCTCATCTGTAAAAATGGTGATAATAACACATCTGTCTTCCAGATGGAATAATGGAATATTCAGTCTGACATCAATTCTAATGCTTCTCCTCCCATTCCTTTTGGCCAGCTGGGAAGTTCTTGCCTGGAAAACCCAGTCTGAGACAGACAGATCCTCCCTCTCAGGTGTCACCAACCAGCCCTTAATTCTTGCATTGGAAGAGGCTTTCATGTTAAAAATAAGGCCTTTCGTGACCTATCATTTTTTCATTAAGTTCTCCTTGGGTCTCTATCCACAAGATGGTGTGGGCTTGAGTAATAAAACTCAATGGCTTCCTAAAAAGGGTCCATGACTGATTTCACTTGAGTAGGGACTGGCTTCCTCCTTGGTAGTCTGGCTTAAAGTCAGTTTGCTTTCCTCAGGAAAAAGGGGAGTCCTGCAGGCAACCCCTTCCTCACACTAAAGAGCTTCCAGTGGGACGCCACCCTTTCAAAGTGTCCCAGAACCTAATTCTGCAGAGGGCATGGAATCTTGCTTAAGGACACCATCCTTCCCCCATAGATACATGGTTCTTTGGATCAGTGTGCTTTCCCATCTAGACTGAGCAGAATCCTGGGAACCCAGAGGCTAAGTCTCTATGTTGGCTTATTCTAGTTAAGGTTCTAGGTCTTGGCTGGACTTAGTATCTTGGAGAAAGAGACTGAAGAGTAGGAAGTACAAGACCTTAGCAGGGACGCCATGTAAATGGGCTATGAAGTTTTAAGCTGCCCCAGAATCCCAAGTGACTCATTCTGCAGCTATTGTAAGACAATCAAAGGAAGTGGGTCCCCTAAACATTCCCCCTTGTAAACTCTGAATATTTATAGGTCATAATTGATGATGTTACTCAATATACAGATAGAGAAAACCACCAATAAACCCATAATCAATAAGGCTGGACCTCCAATAATGGGTTAAGCTGGCATTTATTTCCGAATTAGCCCCAAATAAAGCCTCTTATTTGGCTGATACCCAGATTTAATTTTATTTCTAGGACTTCTTGTGCTTTTTAGGCTTGGGATCCTAGATGAATTATTGGGCACTATTTCAGGACCATGGATGAGAGAGGTGGGGCTCAGCTCAGGGGAGATCCAGAGGGTGGCTGCTCCAAGGAAGTCCCTTCCAAAAACACAGAGTCTCGTAGATGAAAGGGACCTCAGAGGCTGCCTACTCAAAAACCATAGAGAAGGGAGGATGAAGGGGCAAATGATGACCAGTAATTCCAAAGGCTGTGAAGATAACAGGAAGGAAAAAGACTGAGAAAAGGCCATTGGATTTGACATCTTGGAAAATGTCAGGAAGGAGAGAAGAGTGTCAGTGGAAGGATAAGGTCTGGAGCCAGATTATAAAGGGACAAGAAAAAAGGCATCTCTTGGACACAGCTTTCAACTAATAGAAATCTGAGGCAGAATTTGAAGTCAGGTCTTCCTGACTCCAGGCTCAGTGCCCCATCTGTTCTACCATGTTCAAAATTATTCAGTGACACTGGAAGAAGACCCAGGTTCCCACCTATGAATTGTTATGCTGATCATTGTTTGGGAGATGATGTATCAGTCCTGGGGTGAGAGTGGAGCATGCTGGATAATCTGCTCCTTTCCAACTCCTTTCCATTTGAGTAACAAAGTATAATAAAAGGGCAACTCCAAGAGATGGTTATGGTGTTGGGTGCATGGGACTGATAGTTAGGAAGATCCCTATAGACTGGATCATAGTAGGGGCTTAATAAATTACTATTGATTGATTAAAAAGGAGGAGGCAGGAGGATCTGAATTCAAATCTTTGACACTTTCTAATTTTGTGATCCTGGGCAAATCATTTAATCCTGATTGCTTTACTCCCTTCTCCCCCCAAAAAGGAGGAGAAGGGGCTAGGGGTTGGCGAGTGGCACCCAAAAGAAAAGAGGAAAGTCAATGGCACTTGTGGCTTGGGGATATGGTATAGAAAACGGAGGAGTTTTTGCAATCGATTGACCAGAAAATCAGGGAGTGAGAGAAGTAGGGATGAAGACAGCCTGGCTAAGCTATACTTCCATAAGGTATGGCAAGAAGGAAGAGATGGAGAAAGATAGAAATCCCACTCTTGTTTCTCATTTCCCTTGGGAAGCATCTGGCCAAGGCAGTTCTAGCAAGGGAGGACTTCCCTTAGACCATCTCTCCCACTGGGCTGGTAGCGACCTCTCAGATTTTACATCCCTCTTTGGCAGATGCACTGAATATAAGTGTTCTGAGGACAGGGATTATTTCAGCTTGGTTTATGTAGCCACAGTGGCTGATACAGAGTAAAGGAACTAGATTTGTGATTATTATATTAAGAACTACTGGAAGAGGAAATGCTTTCTGCTAGTGCAGATGAACATTTCTGAAACACGGTCTTAGAGAATTATCTAGAGAACTGAAAAGTCAAGTCTATGTCAGAGGTAGAACTGGAACCTTGGTCTTAAGTATAATTTTACACACACACACACACATACACACATGTATATGTAATTGTTATAATTATATAATGCTTTCTTTATATAATTATATATAATTGTTATAAAACATTCATCTTTATATATATACACACATATACATGCATTATATACAATATTGGATATTATATAATTATATTGGATATATAATATAAATGTATTATAGATACAATTCAAATATATAGCATATATTGAATACAATAAATATTGCATATAATAAAATTATATATTATATGCATATATCTGCAAATAACAATTATATAAACATAAACACACACATACAATTTATATATATGTACTTTAAGTTCTTTCTTTCTTTATTTTTGCTGAGGCAATTGAGGTCAAGTGACTTGCCCAGGGTCACACAGCTAGTAAGTGTTAAGTGTCTGAGGTCAGATTCAAACTCAGGTCCTCCTGATTTCAGGGCTGGTGCTCTATTCACGGTACTACTTTGCTGCCCTTACTTTAAAGTTTTCAAAGTGCTTCCCATATTATCTCATTTGAGAAGTCAGGTGACATGCTTAAGGTCTCGCAGTTAGAAACTGGCCTATAATGCCAGTGGAACCTGTAGGGTCTGGGAAACTAGGTTCAAACAATGAACAAACTTAGGAGAACTGCAAGGATTATCTGCCAGTTAAGAGATACAGGATAGGGACTCCAAGGCTGCTCTTTCTTCACTTCCCCACTATCATAATAACTTAGACACTGTGTCCCCCAAACGTTCTAGTTTCTACTAGTAACTCATTATAGCATGACCACATAGGAATTTATCTAGATTTTCTTTTTTCAAGCTACTTTTAACTGAAGCACATGCTGAAACTGGGGGCCATTGGCTTCTTTCTAATATATCGCTGTTTCATGAAATGAGCTTGAGACTGTGAGTCAGAGGATATGGATTCAAATTCTGTCCCTTCTATTTACTCCTTGTATAAGCTTGGGCAAGTAGGGGTTAAGCCAACGGAAAGAGCAGCCTGGCTAGGAAGTCAGAGGACCTGGGCTCAGAAACTGATTCGATCACTTGTAAATTGGACATTGGTGGGACTAGAGTCAGGTCACTTTTCACCTCTCTGGGTCTCAGTTTCTTCATCTATAATGTGAGGGAGTTGCCTAGAATTAGGATTGGGATATTTAAAATCTCTTCCAGTTCTACATCTGAGACTCTAAGTCACTTATTCTCTCTCTCTAGCTCTGTTTCCTCATCTGTAAAGTGAGGGTGTTGGGATTTCCTCATATATAAAAGAAAACATTGGCTTGGGTGACCTCTCATTCCTTTCTGGATCTAAATCGATGGCCTTTTGCCTCCTAGTATTTGAATTCCAGTTCCTGGTTTCGTGGGAGACCACACTGTTCAGGTGTGCTGACACTTGGGGTGCAAATTCACTTTTGGGGTAAGCTGTAGGATTTTCTAGACTGATCTTATCTGCTCTGCCCAGGTCAGCCTCCTGACCTTTTAATTGTGGCCAGTGTGGCAGATTCATAATCTCCATCTCTCTTGGAAGCCCTCGGAACTTCAGCCTTAATGTCTCAATCTGTCTTCCCTTTACTCCTTAGGAAGGAGGCAAGGTCCATGGGGAGTACGTTTTGAGCAAAACCAGGGAGAAGAAAGAGAAAATCCAAACAACCAAATAAACAGCTCTTAAGAAAGCATCACCTCCTCTCTTCCTTCCCTCCGTCTTCCCCTACCCCATTTCTCCCAGCTTATATTTCTCCAAGTCCATTCCTGGAGTTTGTTGCAACCAGAAGCTCAACCCAAAAGGATGCTTCAGGACACAAATCATTTCTGTCTGACCAGGGATTAGTTGCACTTAATTATGGATCAATAGTTTTGATGCTTGAGAAGGACTGAGTCTAAACTGATTAATGAGACTATCCATGCTGATTCCTGGTTGTCTGCACTGATCAGCTCACAAAAGGTTGGACCAGCCTTCCCCGTGAAATCATTCACCGTGTGCCAGCTTAGGTTATAAAGAAATACACTCCAAATCAAGCCAGAAGGGGATTTCTTTCCATCAGAGAGAGCTAAGTTTTGGGCCTCTCTGATTAACCAAGATGGTGATGTCCATAATTAAGTCAGCAGTGTGTTGAGGGTAGACAGCTAGTCTCAAAGAGAAAGGCTCTGGTGGGAGCCCTGATTATTAAAGACAGGATTTTACATCATTGACAACAGTATCACCTTTTCAGTTAGTTTGTAACTGTAGCCAAGACTTTTGGGATATTCTGTATTTAAAGAGAACTCTCACCTCCTGCTCCTTCCCCATCTTCTTTTCTCAGACTAAATCCCTCTCATTTCTTACATCAAATCTTATCCTATCAGTCAATCAACAAACATTTCTTAAGGTCTACTATATGCTAGGTACACTGAGGATACATAAGGAGGCAAAAGACAGCACCTTCCTCAAGGAGTTTAAAATCTCCTTCAAGGTGAACTTAAGGTCCTTCTCATCCAGTTTAGGAAATGATGATAAAATATTGAAATGTTTTCTCTGGGCCGAGTCTTGGAGATAAAAATACAAGCCAAAGAAGGAGAGACAATATATCGGAGACAGATAGGAAAGAGGGCAAGGGGTGCACTTAGTAGGTTGTGTAGATGGTCCGATCCTGGTTAAGAGAAGGCCAGAGTCGATCTCTTAAGAACCTGGGGCAGGTCTGGGTGGTGAGGATGAGAATGGCTGGAGAGGAGGCAGCTTGATTTGAACTCAGCACTCTGGGTATGAGCTGTCCAGCTCAGATTTCAGAGAAACTGTCACTTCCAGATTCCCAATGTAACCCAAGATTTCCTTGGCTTTTGTGGCTGCTGTGTCACAATGCTGACTCCTACTGAGATTACAATCCCTTATTTGATCCCTTGATTGCATCTCCCATGGGGGAATCATGGACTCCTTGCTGGGAGGTTGAAGTACATGCACTGGGCCGGAAGCTTTCTCTGGCCCATGGACCCACACCATTAAGGATGAGTGATGGTATCCCATAATTCGGGATGGGTGGGAATAATCTGGCTGGTTTGAGTTGTTGGGTTGTGATGTACCCCCTTCCATGGAATACTTGGAGTTCTAGGTGGCTCAATCGATTGGGTGCTGTCAAAAAGAGCCAAGTTTAAATCCAGCCGCAGACACTTAACTGGCCAAGTCACTTAATGTCCATTTGCCTCAGTTTACTCAAATATAAGATGGGGATAATAATAGTACCTTTTTTCCCAGGGTTGTTGTAAGGATCAAATGAGGTAATATTCAAAGTGCCCCACAGGTACTATATAACTACTTAGCTGTTATTATTACTCATTGTTATTTTTAACACTGCTACTAGTGTAAACAATGTCTTGGTCTGGGGAAGATGAAAGTAGCTCACGAGGTTCTAAACAGCCCAGGGAATAACAGAGAAGAACAGATTATGAGTCTGAATCTGAGATCTGACCTTTGATTTCATTAGTATAGAAAATACCCAGGGGCAGCTAGGTGGCACAGTGGATAGAGCACCAGTCTTGAAGTCAGGAAGACCTGAGTTCAAATCTGACCTCAGACACTTAACACGTCCTAGTTGTGTGACCCTGGGCAAGTCACTTAACCCCAATTGTCTCATCAAAAAAAAAATACCCAGGTGAGGAAACTCCTTTCTACTGACTCAAGTCTACGCCTATTCTACAATGTAGTTTTAAGGAGTTGCTGGGAGCATTGAATGAATGATTTGACCAGAGCATATTGTCATAGCCACTATGTGTCCAAATCAGGACTCAGATTCAAGTTTTTCTGCCACTGAAGGTTCTATTGTCTCTCTTGATGATTGCTTTGTCCAAAATAAATGACCAGAAGATCCCCCTGCTCAGGGATGTCATTACTGACTTACCAACCAATAGTCTCTGGTGTTGAGGATCCTGCCAGAACAACCTCTGAATAATCCCTGGCAGGACATCCAAGCTCAATCCCCAAGCCCAGCGGTATGGCTAAGTATAGAAGCGCTGCCTCATGAGAAAGTCCACGGAGCTCAAGCTTCATCCCTCCACTTGATTGGAGGATTGACGGGATTCA
>JAJPUD010022088.1:6510-21998 GCA_023553655.1 Myrmecobius fasciatus | reverse complement strand
AAATTTAAAGGATGCCCATCAATTGAAGAATGGCTGAATAAATTATGGTATATGAATGTTATGGAATATTATTGTGCTGTAAGAAAAGACCGGCAGGATGATTTCAGAGAAGCCTGGAGAGACTTGCATGAACTGATGCTGAGTGAAATCAGCAGAACCAGGAGAACATTATACACAGCAACAAGACTATACGATGATCAATTTTGATGGACATGGTTCTCTTCAACAATGATGTGACTCAAACCAGTTGTTCAGTGATGAAGATAGTCATATACATCCAGAGAGAGGCCTGTGGGAACTGAGTGTGAACCACAACACAGCATTTTAATGCTTTCTGTGAATATTTCCATGCATTTTGTTTTCCTTCTTAGGTTGTTTTTTCTCCTCTTTCTAGATCTGATGTATCTTGTGCAGTAAGATAACTGTATAGATATGTATACATGTATTCTGTTTGGGATATAATTTATCCTATTTAGCATGTATTAGATTACCTGTCATCTAGGGGTGAGGGGGGGAAGGAGGGGAAAAGCTTGGGAAAAAAGTTTTTTGCAAAGGTCAATGTAGAAAAATCACTCATGTGTTTTGTAAATAAAAAGCTTTATATTAAAAAAAAAAAAAAGAAATAGAGCAACCTATTAACCAACTCCCTAAGAAAAAATCTCCAAGGCCAGATGGATTTACATGTGAATTCTACCAAACATTCAAAGAACAATTAATTCCAATACTATACAAACTATTTGAAAAAATAGGGAAAGAAGGTATACTACGAAATTCCTTCTATGATACTTATATGGTGCTGATAGCTAAACCAGGTAGGGTGAAAACAGAGAAAGAAAACTATAGACCAATTTCCCCAATGAATATTGATGCAAAAATCTTAAATAAGATATTAGCAATGAAATTACAGAAAGTCAGCCTCAGGATAATACACTATCACCAAGTAAGATTTTATACCAGGAATGCAGGTCTGGTTCAATATTAGGAAAACTATCAGCATAATCAATTATATTAATAGCCAAACTAACAAAAACCATATAATTATCTCAATAGATGCAAAAAAGCATTTGATAAAATCCAACACCCTTTCTATACTAGAGTATAGGAATAAATGGGCTTTTCCTTAAAATGATTAGTAGAATCTATTTAAAACCATCAGCAAGCATGGTATGTAATGGAGACAAACTAGAACCATCCCCAATAAGATCAGGATTGAAACAAGGCTGCCCACTGTCACCATTACTATTTAATATTGTATTAGAAATGTTAGCTTTGGCAATAAGAGAATAAAAAGAGATAAAAGGAATTAGAGTACGTAATGAAGAAACCAAATTATCACTCTTTGCAGATGACATGATGGTATACTTAGAGAACCCTAGAGACTCAACTAAAAAACTACTAGAAACAATTCACAATTTTAGCAAAGTTGCAGGATTAAAAAAAAATCCACATAAATCATGAACATTTTTATATATTCCCAACAAAGTTCAGCAGCAAGAGATACAAAAAGAAATTCCATTCAAAGTAACTGTAGCTATTATAAAATATTTGGGAATCTATGTGCCAAGAAAAAGTCAGAAACTATACGACCTAAACTACAAAACACTTGCCACACAAATAAAATCAGACCTACTCCATTGAAGAATCATTAAGTGCTCATGGGTAGGCAGAGAGAATATAATAAAAATGAGAATACCACCCAAACTAATTTACTTATTTATTGTCATACCAATCAAACTCCCAAGAAATTATTTTACAGATCTAGAAAAAAAATAGTAGCAAATTTCATTTGGAAAAACAAAAGGTCAAGAATTTCAAGGGAATTAATGAAAAAAAAGGAAGATGAAGGTGGACTTGCTGTACCAGATCTAAAACTATATTATAAATCAGCAATCATCAAAACCATTTGGTAATGGCTGAGAAATAGAGCAGTAGATCAGTGGCATAGGATAGGATATCAGGGCAAACTAGGCAATCAATTTAGCAATTTAGTGTTTGATAAACTCAAAGACCCCAGCTTTTGGGATAAGGACTCACTATTCCGCAAAAAAGTGCTGGGAAAATTGGAAACTTATGTGGAAGAAATTAGGACTTGACCCACACCTAACACCACATACCAAGACAAGATCTAAATGGGTTCATGATCGAGCTATAAAGAGTGATATTTTAAGCAAATTAGAGGAAGATAGGACAGTTTACCTCTCAGATCTGTGGAGAGGGAATAAATTTATGTCCAAAGAAGATCTGGAACTCTTAATTTGATTATATTGGTAAAAAGTTTCTGTGCATACAAAAATAATGAAGCCAATATTAGAAGGGAAGCATCAAATTGGGAAATCATCTTTACATTCAATGGTTCTGATAAAGGCCTCATTTCTAAAATATATAGAGAATTGTCTCATATTTATAAGAATTCAAGCCACTCTTCAATAGATAAGTGGTCAAGGGATATGAAAAGACAATTTTCAGATGATGAAATGAAAACCATTTCTAATCATATGAAAAGGTACTCCAGATCATTATTGATCAGATAAATGCAGATTAAGACAACTCTGAGGTACCACTACACATGTCAAATTTGGTAAAATGACAGGAAAAGATGATGATGAATCTTGGAGGAGATGTGGGAAAACTGGGACACTAATACATTGTTGGTGGAACTGTGAACGGATCCAACCATTCTGGAGAGCAATTTGGAGCTATGCTCAAAAAGTTGTCAAACTGTGCATACCCTTTGACTCAGCAGTGTTTCTACTGGGCCTATATCCCAAAGAGATCTTAAAGGAGGAAAAGGGACCCATATGTTTAAGAATGTTTGTGGCAGCCCTTTTTGTAGTAGCTAGGAACTGGAAACTGAATTAATGCCCATCAATTGGAGAGTGGCTTTATAAATTATGGTATATGAATGTTATGTAATATTATTTTTCTGTAAGAAACAACCAGCAGGCCGATTTTAGAGAGGCCTGGAGAGACTTGCATGAACTGATGCTGAGTGAAATGAGCAGAACCAGGAGATCATTATAGACAGCAACAACAATATTATATGATGATCAATTCTGATGAACATGGCTCTTTAACAAAGAAATATTTCAAACTAACCAGTTCCAATTGTTCAGTGAAGAAAGCCATATGCACCCAGAGAGAGGGATATGAAATATGGACCACAACATATCATTTCTATGATCTCTTTCGATGTTTGTTTGCATTGGGTTTCCTTTCTCAGATATTTTTTCTTCATGTAGGTAACGATTGTTATTGCACAGCAAGATAAGTACGAAAATATGTATACATATATTTGACTTGTCAAGTATTTTAATATAATTAACATGTAGTGGACTTGCTGCCATCTAGGGGAGGGGTGAGGTCTAGGGGGGGGAAATTTGTAAGGGAAAACTTTGTAAGGATCATTGTTGAGGAATTACCCATACATATGTTATGCAAATAAAAAGCTTTTTTTAAAAAAAGAGTTTGATGAAATGAGATCACTTCAAGTGGAGAGAGATATGAAATAAGCTTTCTTTACAGAAATTCTACTCCACCTCTAGCAAAACTGTTTAAAAAGTTAGTTATGAAATTAAATTAAATATGTCAAACTATATTTTCCCATTGACATCTTACAAATTGGAGATATTTTTCTACATATAAAAACTAACAATTTAGTTATACAATTTATATGACAGTTTTTTTTGCAATTGCTCCTAGTTTATTTCTCTTAATTTCATTTTGTTGGAGCAGTACAGCAATGATATGATATTCCCATCATACATCACCAGAGAATTTTAGAAGAAAGTTGAAATTGAGAAGAAACATAGAAATCTTTTTAGATAGAGGGTGTGAAGAAATTAGAAATAAAAACAAATAACCACCATGATAATAAATGTTGTCATGAATAACACTGTTTGAGTTTCTCATTATGATATTTTAATTTACAACCTCCCTAGGAATTAGTTCTACAAGTATGACTATTTGCAATTTACATGGGTGGACACAATGCTCAACGATATTAAGTGATGATAGTCTCTTAACCTCCAATTTTCATATAAATTGTCAGCTGAGTAATTTATTAATAACATTCAGAACTGATTCTCTTAAATCTGCTAGAAATATTTCAGATATCTTAATCTCTCAACTCATTAGTTCCTTCTAGTTACCATCTTTTAACTATCAAAATATTGGAATGCTTAAATCTAAATTCTAAGGAGGAAAAAAAAATTCCAATTTGGCTTTGCAAAGGAACAATAGCAACCTGTATTAAGTTTAGAAGGAGAAGGTAGGCTCGGGCTATATATTTCTTTACATACGAAATTGAGGAGATTATATCATTAGTGTCCCAGTTTTTGCACATCCCCTCCAACATTTATTATTATCTTTCCTGCCATTTAAGCAAATCTAAGAGGTGTGAGGTGATATTTCAGAGTTGTTTTAATCTGCATTCCTCTAATTGATAATGATTTAGAACATGTTTTCATGGCACTATATATAGAGAACTTTTATTTTGCCATCTGAAAATTGCTCATATCCTTTGACCATTTCTCAATTAATAAATGACATATTCTTATAAATTTGACACAGTTCTCTATATTTTAGAAATGAGGTGTTTATCAGAAACAGTGGCTATAAAAATTTTCCCCAACTTTGTACTTCTATTTTAATCTTGTTCTGTTGCTTTTGGTTTTGCAAAACTTTTTTTTAATTTAATGTAATTGAAACTACAAATTTTGCCTTTTATAATATTGTCTAGTTGTTCATAAACTTCTCCTTTCTCCAAAGATCTGATAGGTAAATTATCCCTTACTCTCCTAATTTGCTTATATATCACCCTTTATACCCAAATTATGTACCAATTTTTAAATTCATTTTGGTGTGGGTTTAAGATATTTGTCCATGCTGAGTTTCTGACTTTTTTTTTTCAATTTTCCAAGCAATTTTTGTGAAACAGTGAATTCTTATCCCAGAAGCTGATCTTTGGGAGCTTATCAAATACTATACTACAGGCCTTGATATCAGGTGTATCTAATCTATGCAAATGAACCACCACTCTATTTCTTAGCCACTACAAATGATTTTGATGACTGCTGCTATATGATATAGTTTCAGGTCTGGTAGTGGAAAGCCACCATCCTTTGTATTTTTTTCATTAATTCCCTTGATAGTCTTTTTTTAAATTTTTCCAGATGGCTTTTGCAATTATTTTTTCTAGTAGTTTAAAATAATTTTTGACAGCTTGTTTGGCATGGCAACTGAACAAATAACCCAATTGTTGCCATTTTTATTATATTAGTTCAGCCAACCCATAACTATAAATATTTTTCCAGTTGTTTAGGTCTGATGTAATTTGTGTGAACAATGTTTTGTAATTATGTTCTTATAGGTTTGGGGAGAGATTTGAGTTAGACACCCAAATATTTTATTTATTTACAATATTTTAAATGAAAATTCTCTTTCTTTTTCTGACAAACTTTGTCAGTAATATGTACAAATGGTGATGATTTGTATGGGTTTATTTTATATTCTGTAACTTTGCTGATGCTGTTAATTGTTTCAAGTAGGTTTTTGGATGATTTTCTAGAATTCTCTAAGTATATTATCATATCCTCGGCAAAGAGTTATAGTTCTATTTCCTCATTGCCTATTCTAATTCATTTAATTTCTTTTTCTTTTTCTTTCCTTATTGCTAAAGCTGACATTTCCAGTACAATTTTGAATAATAGTGGGGATAATGAGTATTCTAGTTTCACTCCTGATTTAATTGGGAATGCATCCAGCTTCTCTCCATTACAAACAATGCTTACTATTGGTTTTGGTTACATACTGCTTATTATTTTATCCCTGTGTGCTGGAGTATTTTCAGTAGAAATGGATGCTGTATTTTGTCAAAAGCTTTTTCTCCATCTATTTTGAAATTATTATATTGCTTGTGTTGGTTTTGTTATTGATATAGTTCATTTTGGTAACAAATTTCCTGATATTGAATAAGCTCTGCAATCCTCATATAAATCCCACTTGCTCATAGTGTTGTAATCTGCTAATATTTTATCTAAAATTTTTGGATCAATATTAATTAGGGAGATAGTCCATAATTTTCTTTCTCTGTTTTGGTTCTTCCTCTTTTAGGTATCAGTGCAATATTTGTGTCATAGAAAGAATTTGACAGAACTTCCTCTCCACCTCTTTTTCCAAATAGTTTACATAATGTAATTAATTTGTTTTTAAATGTTGAGAGAATTCACTTGTGAATCTATCTGGACCTGGAGATTTTTTCTTATGGAGTTCATTGATGGTTGGTTCAATTCCTTTTTCCAAAGTGGGACTATTTAAGTAATTTATTTCCTCTTCTTTTAAACTAAGCAATTTATATTTTTATAAGTGTTCATCCATTCTAATTAGATCATCAGATTTGCTGCCATACAGTTAAACAAAATAGCTCCTAATTATTGCTTTGATTTCTTTTTCATTGGTGATAAGTTCATCTTTTTCATTTTTGATGCTGGTGATTTTATTTTTTTCCTTTCCATTTTCTCATCAAATTAACCAAAGGATTACCTATTTAATTGTTTTTTTTTCATATAACCAACTCTTAGTTTTATTACTAGTTTTCTTAGTTTCAATTTTATTAGTCTCTCATTTGATTTTCAGAATTTCTAATTTGTTATTTAATTGGGGCTTTTTAATTTGTTCTTTTTCTAGCTTTTTTAGTTACATGCCCAATTTATTGAGCTTCTCTGTTTATATTTTATTAATGTAGCTATTTAGAAATATAAAATTTCCCTTAAAAAACTGCTTTAGCAGCATCCCATAGGTTTTGAAATGTGGTCTCATTGTCATTCTCTTGGATGAAATTATAGATTGTGTTTGTGATTTGTTATTTGACCCCTCATTCTGTAGAATTAGATTTTTCCATTTTCAGTTGTGTTTTAGTATCTTTACAAAGCCCCTTATTGAATATATATTTTTGTTGCATGATGGTCTGAAAAGGAAGCATTTGCTATTTCTAAATTTCTACATTTGATTGTGAGATTTTTATGCCCTGATATATGGTCTATTTTTGTGTATCTACCAATTACTGCCAAGAAAAAGGGATATTCCCATTCGTTTCTATTTATTTTTATCTAAAATTCTATCATATCTAGGTTTTCTAGGATATCTATTTTTCTGCCTACTTTATTTCTTGTTTACTTTGTGATTAGATTTCTCTGATATTGAGATGGGAAGGTTGAGGTCACTCAGTAATATAATTTTGCTGTCTTCCTATAACCGGCTTAATATCTTCTCTAGTATAAACATTTAATACTCTACCTAGTGTATATATATTTAATACTCTAATTCATTGTTTATAATACCTTTTATAACAATGTACTTTCCTTGCTTATCTCTTTTAATTAGATTCATTTTTACTTTTGATTTATTTAAGATCAGAATTTCTCCCCCCCCTTTTTTTTCTTCAGCACAAGCATAATAAATTCTGCTCATCCCTTTTACCTTTACTCTGTATCTTTGTGTTTCAAATGTGTTTCTTGTAAACAATATAGTTTAAGATTCTGGTTTTTAATCCACTCTACTATGAGCTATTATTTACGGGAGAGTTCATACCATTCTAATTTCACAATTATGATTACCACTTCTGTATTTCCCTCTATCCTATTTTCTCCCCTGTGTATAGTTTTGTTCTTTCCACCCTGTCCTTAGCATTTTTTGAACCACTGTCCCCACTACCTTATCTTTTGTCAGCCCTCCCCTCGCTTATCTTCATTTCCTATTGATTTTGCTCTTCCTTCTATCATGTACGCACCTTTTCTTTCCTCTTTCTCCTCGTAAATTCTTTATAGGGTAAGATAAATTTCTATACACAATTGATTAAATTATTCCCTCTTTGAGTCAAAACTGATGATATCAAGCTTCAGACAATGCTTACCCCCCCTCCCTTCTTTACTTCCACTGCAATACATTTTTATGTCTTTATGTTGATCTATTTCATTGGTGTTTCTATCTTCTCTTTCACAAAATTCCTTTGTGTTGATCTTTTTTTTTTTTTGCTTTCTTTTTTCTCACCAAATTAAGCAAAGTTTATCTATTTGGTTATTTTTTTTCTTCATAAAACTAACACTTAGTCTTATTATCTCATTTAATTAAATCTATTTACTTGCCCTGCTTTTTTTAACTTTTAAGCATAATAAATTATGCTCCAGCCTTTTATCTTTACTCTGTATGTATCACTGTGCTTTACATATGTTTCTTGTAAACAGCATATTGTAGAATTCTCACTTTTAATCCAATCTGCTATCTGCTACTGTTTTGAAAGAGTTCATCTCATTCACTTTCACACATACTATTATTAACTCCCTATTTCCCACCATCTTATTTTCACCAAGTTATATTTTTCTCTTTCTTTTCCCCTTTTCTTTTCTCACCAATCTTGGCTCTACTCTCCCAAAGATACAGTTCTAAGAGTTAATCATATCATCATTTTATATAAGAATTTAAAACATAGTTTTCCTCCCTTTTAACCATTTTATGCTTCTCAACCTCTCTATTTGAAGATCAGATTTTCTCATCAGCTCTCATTTTTTCATCAAAATAATTGAAAACCCCCTATTTCATTATCCATCTTTTTTCCTGAACAATAAAGTGTAATTTTGCTGGATAGATGATTCTTGGCTATAGTCAGACCTCTTTTGCTCTCTGAAATACCATATTAAAGGCTCTTTGATCCTTTAAAAGAGAAACTGCTAGATTCTGGGCAATCTTGATTGTGGTTCCTAGTTATGTGAATTGTTTCTTTTTGACTGCATGCAGTATTTTTTTCTTGATTTGATGATTTTGGAATTTAGTTACAATATTTCTTGAAGTTTTCATTTTGAGGTCTTTTTCAGGAAGTTATTGGTAGATTCTTTCAATGATTATTTTACCCTGTGATTCTAGGACATCAGGGCAGTTTTTGAGACTTTCTTAAAAGATGTTCTCTAAGTTCTTTGTTTTTCATTGTGATTTTCAGGTAGTTCAAGAATTCATAAATCATTATTTTCTGGATATATTTTCCAAACCATTTGTTTTTCCAATGAGGTGTTTTACATTGTCTTCTTTTTCATTGTTTTGGTTTTGCTTACTGATTCTTGATGTCTCATTGAGTCATATACTTCCCTTTGTTCAATCTAATTTTTTGTGAATTATTTTCATCACTTAGCTTTTTACCTCTTTCTGAATTTTGCCAATTCAATTTTAAATGATTACATTTTTTTCCATTTCACCAATTTATTTTTAGGGAGTTGTTCTCTTTTTCCAATTCAGAAATTCTGCTTTTCAAGGAGGTGTTTTCTTTTTTCTTTTTATCAAATCCATTTTAATGAATCATTTTCTTCAGACAATTTCTGTTTCCTATTTCAAAGCTCTAATTTCCTTTTCCCATTTTTTTCTCTCTTTTAATATTCTTTTTGAATTCTTCCATGGGAGCCTTTTTAAGTTGAAGACCAACTCATATCACACTTTAAGACTTTATCTGGAAATATTTTGCCTTTAATTTTCTCAGAGTTTAAGATTTGTTCTTTCCTGTTTCCATAAAAGCTATCTATGGTTAGAGTTCTTTTTGTTTTTTTTTGCCCATTTTTAAAGATTGAGGTCTGCTTTTAGGGTAAAGGGAAGACTATCATTAAATCCCTATAGGAAAAGATGCTATAATATGTCCCGGGTCTAGTGCTGCTGGATTCCTAAGCTATGTTGGATGGGCATGATCAAATCGCCTTGTTATGCCAGGGTTCTGGCACTCACTGTTTGTCTTCTGTAGTTTTGTTGGAAGTGTGACAGCCAATTTGCTGATCCACTGACTTCTGAACCAGAACAGAGTATTCAATGCTGTTGTATTTTGGCTAAGAACCTCCCGATATATTTTTCTGACATATGGAGATCTTTCTTGAACTGTTCTTGTGCTGGACCATTTCATCCTCTGACTGACCAAGACAGATGTTTTTTGAAGTTTTTCTAAAATATCTTCTGCTGGAAATTTGTTATACTCCAAATATTTATGGGTTTCATCACTCCAAATCTCATTCTGAAACTTGATCTGGTGTTGATTTTGAGGGAAGTAAGGGAGAGCTCAAAGCCCTGACTACTCTGTGCCATCTTTGTTCCATGCCCTAACACACTCTCTCTTTAATTAGTGGAATTGAAATACATCTGGTCAGAGTCTGATGTGTACCCTGAATTAGGGAAGAATAGATTTCATATTTCAATAGATTAGATACAATTATAGCAAGATTGTGTGATTATCAGCCATGGTAGATTTAGTTCTTTTCAGCAATACAGTGATCCAAGATAATTCCAATAGGTTTTTTATGGAAAATGCTATTCACATCCAAAGAAAAGCAATGGATACTTAATACATACTAGAGCATACCATTTTTACTTTTTTATTCTTTTTTCTTTTTTGTATTTTTTTCCTTTTTTTCTAATTTTTTTTTCTCTCACAACACAACATATATTTAAAATGACTATACAGGTATAACCTATTATCACAATGCTTGCTGCCTTGGGGAGGGGAAAGATAAAGGAGAGAGGAAGAAAAATAATTGAAACTCAAAATATTACAAAAATGAATGTTGAAAACTATATTTACATATAATTGGAAAAAAAACGGTATTAAGTTGGGGGAAAAAAGAACATTGGATTGCCTTAAATCAAGTTAGGACTGGATGGACAGTTAACTTTCAAAATTCAAATTCTGAAGATAGAATCATTGTATTTAGAAAAAATGACAATTATATAGATAACTAATGTTTTGTAGTGTAATCATGAATGAATTTAGATTTATGAGGTTATATAAAAAGTTGCTATAAATGTCAGAGAACAGAATTAATAAAATAAGTATGGAATGGTATTAAAAGAATTGTCTTGGTATTACTAAAGCTTAGCAAGGGAAGATAAGAGCAACAGGAATGATGCTTTTGGTAGCTATAAGAGCAAAGAAGAGGTTTGAATCTGAAAAAGGGCACTGACTGTCAAGGTAAAATAATAATGGACAACTGAATTAAGTAAAGGAATATTAATTAAAATTTTCTCTCTGTTTTTTTTGTTTTGTTTTGTTTTTTGCTTTCTGTAAAGGAGAACGTTTGGAAAGCAATAAATATAATTAATATTATCAATAGGGAGTTGATATCCAAAATAATATTTACTTAGAAGGGATATAACTTTTTTTGGAAAAAATATTACCTTAAACACATAAAATAAATCATTGGGTATTTAAAAGCAAAAAACCCAGACAAAATTGTCAAATGTCATTGCTGAGCTCTACTTGTGAAACTTTAAAAAATAGTGGAAAATGGGAAAGGTAATTCAGGATTAGGGAGGGTCAAATATACCAATTTTCAAAAAGAATTCTACTTTGTAAATTATAGTCTGATGAGCTTGGCTTTGATTCCTGGCAAAATTCTAGAATGTATTATTAAAGAAATGGCTAGTGAACATCTAGAAAAGCAAATGATGATCTATTTGGCAGGCTAGTGTCATGTAGACTGGAGTCAGGAGAAACTTGAGTCAAAAAGATTACCTAGGGTGTTCTTGCAATAATCAAGGAATGAGGTAAAAGCCTGAACTAAGTTAATACCTGTGCAATTGGAGAAAGGTTATCAGATGTGTGAGACAATGTGAAGACAGAAATCGTAGGTTTTGGTTATTAATTGGCTACATGGGGTGAGAGAGAATGAAGAGTCATGAATAATACTATGTATGCTTAGAGAAATAGGGAAGATTAGAATAAAAACAGGTTGGAGGGAGAGATAATGAGCTCAGTTTGGGGCATATGAGTTTGAGATGCCTTTGGGATATTCAGTTTTAAATTTCCTGTAGGGAACTAATCATGTGGAATTAAAATTCAGAGGGCTGACATTTGTGAGGCTAGATATATCAGTCTTGGAGTCATCTGGATAGAAATGACAATAAAACTCTTGGGAGATGAAGAAGATTACAAGGATAGTATAGAGACAGAAGAGAAGCTCAAGTCAAGATCACTAACAGAGACATCCAGAAGGAAAAAAAAACAAAAAAAAAAACTATTCACTTGGAATCCAAAGTACATTAGATTTATATTATGAAAATCATTAGAAGTCAGGAATAATATATTTATTTTGTTGCGATGTGAGAAATGGTTTCAATTCATTTTTTGCTGTTAATAAAACATTATTAGGACAAATATGTAAAATTGTTAAAAAAAAAAAAAAGAAAGAAGAAATTTGGCTTCCAGCCAGAAAAATTTCCCTTTTATAAGTTCAAGGGACTGCCTCAATTTGAGCACTCTCTCGCTAATATAGTTTTGTGGTCTAATTCTTTTTTCAGCTCTCAACTTTTCTCTAAGAATTTGGATGCTATACCATTTAGTGCATAGATATTTAGTATTGATATCACTTCATTATCTATGGTACTCTTTAGGAAGATATATATTTTCCTTCTTTATCTCTTTTAATTAGGTCTATTTTTGTTTTTTCTAGATCTGAGATCAGTATCACTACCCCTGCTTTAAAAAAATTCAGCTGAAGCATAGTAGTTTATGCTCCAGCATTTTATCTTCTTCCTTTATGTGTCTCTATGTGTCTCTATGCTTTTAATCCAGTCTTGCTATTTGCATCCATTTTATGGGATAGTTCATCCCATTCACATTCACAGTTAAAATTAATAATTCTGTATTTCCCACCATTTTATTTTCCCCAGGTTATACTTTTTACTTCTCTCCTTTTCCTCCTCTCCAGTATTTTGCTTCTGACTACCACCTCCCTCAAAAAGCCCTTCACTTTTACAGTCCCTTTCCCTTTCTTATATCTTTCCCCTACTACTTCTGTACTCCTTTCTAATAATTTCTCCTATTCCTTTCCTCTCTCCTCTCCTACTTCCTTATATGGTGAGACAAGTTTTCCTGTGAAGCTAAATATGTATGATATTCTCTCTTTGAGGCAAATGTGATGAGTAAAATTCATACAATGTTTATCCCCCTTCCTTCTTTCCCTCAATTGTAATAGGTCTTTTTGGCTCTTCATTAGATGTAAATTTAACTCATTTTACCTCCATTTTCCTTTTATTCCAGTACAATCCCTTTTTTTTCCATTTTGTTAAATCTGTATTTTAAGAAGTCATTTTCTTCAGACAATTTTTGCTTCCTATTTCAAAGCTCTCATTTCCTTTCCTCATTTTTCTTCTAACTCTCCATTAGGATCTTTTAAAAATTCTTCTAAAAGAGCCTTGTGAGATGGGAACCAAATCATATTATCCTTTGGGACTTCATCTGGAGATAATTTGCTTTTATTATTCTTAGGATTTGAGGTCTGTTCTTTTCCTCCATAAGATATCTAAAGTCAGAGTTCTTTTTTGCTTATTTTTTAAAGGTTGAGGTCTGCATTTAGGGCTAAGAGTAGATTGTCCCAAACTTCCTCTACAGGCAACAGCAGCTGTCCTGGGCCAGTGCTGCTGACTTCCTTTCTGTGTTTTATGGGAATGGCAAAGTTCTGTGTTGTTCTAGGGTTCAGAGACTCAGTATCTGCCTTTTGTATTTGTTGATTGTCTTACTGCTAATCTGCTGATCCACTAGATTCCAAACCAGAGGAGTAGCCAACACAGCCATATTTTGGCTGAGAGCCACCCAGTAAATTTCCTGGATTCCACATTGCCCAGAATCCTTGCTATGTAATTGTGCTTGGTCACCTCCCCAGTGTCCAATTAAAACAGACATTTTCTGAAGTTGTTCAAAAATATGTTCTGTTGGAAATTTGTTATACTCTAAGTATTTGTTGTTACTGTCACTCCAAATCAAGTTCAGAGGCTTAATTTGGTGCTGATCTGAGGGAAGACAGGAAGAGTTCAGATAAAGATCTGTTTACTCTCTGCCATCTTGGCTTCCAGGACTGCCTCAGGAATGAATATATTCATCATAATTAGAGATTTTCAACCAAATATTGGATGGTTACTTTTTTGGTATGTTGCAATAGGGATTGAGATTTTTTTTCTTCTGGCTGGAGTTAGCCAAGATGGTTTCTATGCTGTCCTCCAAATTTAATATTCTATGATTTAATACTGATAGACTATAAATCTGCCATATTATTATGGATATATCCAATATCCTTAAGAATAAGGCTTTGTGTACATATTGATATGATGTATCTTCTAGAGAGGATGTAGCAATAAAGCTAAGGCCATCTGCTCTTGGGAGGGCCACAACCAATACTAGCTGTCAGTAATAATCTGTTGTTCAGTAATAATAAAGGTTCTGAGGCAATCTAAGCCTTTGAATTCAATAATGGGATACAATTCTACCTCTAAACCGTAGAATTCAATACTCCTCAACTATACCTCTAAAATAACTCCTCCATTCTACTTTTGTCACAAAATTGGCTTATCAGTAACTTAAAGAACCTAATCTTTTTATCTTTTTCTCATAAATTTATCTTCTTGCTCCTAGTTCTCTGCTAAAATCTTTTGGAACCTAGCATGCTGTTAGTAGTATAATAAATGTTTGCCTGTTAACTTGGAGACAAACTGAGTTTGTGAATTTTTTCTCTATATCCAAACACTGACCTAGGCTACTTAACATTGTCGGGGTGGGAGCCAAGACAGTGGAGAGCAGACACAACTCTCTGTAACCTCCTCTAACCTTCCTTCACACCAACAGCAGATGAAGCCTCTAAACTTGTTTTGAAGTAAAAAAAAATTCCACAAATATTTGGAGTTCAACACATTTGTAGAAAAAGAAACCTTGGAAGAACTTCAGAACAGGTCTGTTTCAATTGGGCAGGAGGACAGTCTGCCTAATCCAGACAGCAGCACAGGGAGACCAGGGCAGGGAACTAGAGGGGAATTCTTGTCTTCCACATACCTGGCAGTCTTCTGTGGGCCTCTTTGGTGAGTCTGTCTTGATTGTAAACAGATGGTTTGACAGATATGCCTTTTTGGGGGGGTAGATTGTGAACTACTGAGCCCCTGAAGAGCACATAACCTAGCCGCCATTACACAGCACCCTAAAGCAATCTATCAATCAATCAGCAGAACTGCCCAACACCTGAAATCAATCAATCAGCAGAACAGCTCCAGGGCAAATAAAAGCAACTGTCCCTTTTTTGCCTTAAACAGACCTCAAGGCTTAAAAAAATAATAAAAAACAAAAAAAGAACTCTTATCATAGACAGCTTTTATGGAGAGAGAAGAGATCTCAAATCCCGAGGTCCCTATAGGTAAAGCAACTGCAGAAAAAGCCCCAAAGGGAGACATGAGCTGGTCCCCATATCAGAATGCTTTCTTTGAAGATTGAATAAAGGATCTTAAAAGAATGTTAGAAGAAAAATGGGGAAATGAAATGAGATCATTGCAAGAAGGAACAGAGAAAGCATATAATGCCCTACAAAAGAAATAAGAAAAAGACACTAATTCACTGAAAAACAGAATTGGTGAAATGGAAAAAGAAAGCAATGAAGAAAAAAATTCAATTGGCCAATTGCAAATGGAGCTAAAAAAGGTAACTGAAG